>CANYCX010053655.1:0-15398 GCA_948193385.1 Breynia disticha f. nivosa
TTTACTAATACAAAACAGTAGTAATTGGTGATATTCTTTTATGTCAGAATGAGGATAAATTATTGTAGGTATATAGCATTATTGGCATGTAGATAAGGTTCATCAAAATTCTTGCCCTAGCTAAAATATTCAGACCCATGAAAAAGACATGCATGTGGAAGCCCTACTATCTGCTTCTCTGAAAAATAATTAAGTTTGAACGATTCTTTACAAGATCATAGAGTTGAAAATTTGATGTCCCGATTGTATTACGAAGCTTAAGTGTTCAAAAGCAAAGAAGGAATATGGGTTCTCAGTACTGTGCTAATTAACAGAAACAGCCATTGCGAGACAGAAAGCCGAGAGAGAGGGTGAAGAACGGGGAAGATGGAGGAGTGCCCACAATGTTTGCCATGTGATTTAGTGCAATAAAGAAAGTTTTATTTTTACATAATTCATACAATTTTAAGAAAATAAATCTGAGCCTTTGATTTATTTAGTAAAAAAAATTTTCATTTTACGTAAACTGTATATTTTCAGTAAAACAAAGAAAAGACCTCATTAAGTCTCTTCTTCATTGACCTCATATTAAAATTTACCGTTAGTCAGTTGGATCTCTTTATAAAAGTAAGCTTACATAATCATAATTTAGATGGCATCTTTCGAATTCCAATGGCACGTGAACATACAAGTTTACAATTTACTCCTTTCAATATTTGTAGTTTAAGTTTTTTACACACGAATTAAGAATATATTTAATATGTCTTGAGTTGATATTTAATTGACTATCATACTCTTTTAACTTCAGTACATAAAAATCATTAAATTAAATTTATATTGCAAATATAAAACTAATAAGAACAATATTAAAAAATATTACTGAAAAAATATTAAAAAAAGCGAAATTAAAAGAGGCGGTGAAATGTTCGTCCTCATTTGTCTCCGTAACTGACTAACGGTATAATAAAAAGATGAGTAAATAAATTTGGTATAAACATATAAACACTTATTTATTTTTACGAAATATTTATTTGCGATGTATGAAAAAATATCATAAATTGATGTAAAGTTTTAGTTGATCAACATAAATTATTAGGTCTTACACCTAATGGCTGGATCAAGTCTTCATCACGAATTAATTATTATTTTATGGTTTATAAAGAAGAAAAATATTTTCGAAAAAACAAATATGTAAAGATATATCTTTCACCATTTTATTAACTATTTGATATATTCAAATTACAAACAAGATGAAAATCTATTTTTGGTCGAAAAAACTAACTTTATTTTAATATATAGAACAATATTATTAATATTTAACTAAATTGATCGGTCAAATTGATCGAAAAATCTTTCTCTCGTATGATCTTTCCGTCTTTCCCTTTCTCTCTTCTTCTTAGTGTCGCGGTTCAAATTGTCGCAACGATACCTTTGATTTACATTTTCAGAATATGTGGATGGTATGGATAATGTTAGGCCTTGTTAGATATGAAGCTACTTGGCCTTTCATCTTTCCTCATGTCGTACCGACTCTTGTCAGTTTTCAAAACTGAAGGATCTGAAATGAAAATACACTAAATTTGAAGGACTGGTGGAAAATATTCCTTAAAAAATTGGTAACTGGTTGTTTTCCATTTGTCGAAGCTGAAAACTAACTGACTTCTACACATTAGAGTTGGGAAAAAAACAAAGATATCAATGAAGAAAATATCACTCATCTTAATCATAAACGTGTCGTTCGTATCGTGTCATAAACGTCACTCACAAGTTGTGTTAGCTCATCCTTATGCATTCTCCATGTGACTCCTCCCTAAACTACCCTCAATCCACATGTCACGAAAACCGACTTCCACGTATCAAATGGCATGGCGCCCAAGTAGCAAACCAGGATAGACAGCAATATGCAAACAAACAATCCTACTCCAAACCAAGAATGGAATAACCCTAGCAACCAAACGCCCCAGTAGACTTAGGTTCTCGAGCTGGCTACAATAAATATTGACAGAGGAGGTTGCTGCACCCGTGCAAGGTCTAAGCAACAAACAATAAATACACAAGTTGTAAGCACATCACACACACATTTCCAGTAAAAAATCTACGTAAAATCTTCAACTCCATAACTCAATACGAGTGAAAAGTATAATACAATCGAGTACTGCGCACTTTGTGGACTTTGTTTAAGGCATGTAAGTCCAACAAGTTGTTTTGGAGAGGTAAGTTTTAGTGTATGAAACTGGACAGAAAGAAATCCTACAAACATCACTGTCTTGATTAGACAGATGTATATGGTGATGGAGCCCACATGACGTTCATCATTATATATGATCATGTGACAAATTCTATTCATGATATGGGTTCTGATTGGAGTCTTTGTTTCTTTTGATGCTGTTTGATATGACTATACCGACTATTGGAATTCGTGTTCACTGTCAACGCCGTTAGGTTTCGTAATCTGTTTAAAAGTGGTTCGCTCGTCCTTGCCGACATGTTCTGCACAGTTTTTCGGATTACTGGGCTGGCAGTCATGGCGGATTTGTAACGTCTTTGAAATCAAAGGAATTAAAAAATACAAAAAATAAATTAAAACGGGATCGAATCCGATCGATTTTAATAAAAATTAGAAAAAACAATAGACAACACGAGCATGGGCACACCCTCGTTCTCATTAAGGATGATCAACACGATGTTCATCCTGAAAAATCAGCACGTTCTCGTGTTGAATTTATTACAAAACGAGCTTGTGCATGATGAAACAGGAATTCGTGCCAGAAAAGCACGGCACGACCTGTCAGCACGACCCGTCCCCTAAGTCGTGTTTACTGGGTTTAATCGAACAGTTTCGATTCTGATTGATTCATTTTTAAAACAGAGCAAAGTAAACTAGTAGGTGAATCCGAGAGACCCTATAACAGTGAGGAGGTGAATTCCAGCAGCAAGAAACTTAGTTTCTTGCAAGAATCAAAAACCAAAGTAATTTGAGGTAAGCTTTCTTCTTCTCGATGCCGAGAGAGATTCTCGATGCCACTGAGAAGTCGATGATATTCAGAGAGCAACCGAGGGAAAAATGAAAAGAAAAATGAAGTAAGACTCTGGAGCATTCGCATGTGTTTGCATAAATTCATATGCACAAATATGAGATTGACATTCATATTTAGCATGTGTGATTTCTGCTTTATGAATTATGATGCTGATCTGATTGATATAAGTTATAAGCTATTATGCTTGTTATGGATTTCAATTGAGTATGTATGTACTTTGACATGATTATAACTCTTGTATGAGTTTGCTTGTTATATAATTGTACATATGGTATCTCTGAAACACTACTAGAAATGTGTATAAAGCAAAGTACTTAATTAATACTCAATGGGAAGAAAATCATGGTTGGAATGGTAAAGTCAGTGCACGCCCATCGTGCTGACCAACACGCCCTCGTGCTGCTGTGTAATTTAAGAAAGATTATGAGCACACCCTCGTGTTCAAGGGAGATACGATCGTGTCACCTAATAAAATGAGATTTGAGCATGACTTGTGTTTATATTGGCACGAAGTGCCAACTGGGAAAGCATGATGAATACGCACGTGTTCATAGAGCATGACCTCGTGTTGTTCCCTTGCACTTTATTTATTCAACACTCTAATTTTCACTTAGTGAGTATATTTGTATACTCACTCCGCTGATTGTTTAAATGATGTGCAGATCGTAGGTAACTGCATTTGGATCGGACTGTAGTGTGATCAGAGATTTTTTGCGATACCTGACAGAGGTCCGGCTCCAGATTTTCAGCTTTTGATTGTACATGTACTGTACATAGTATGTATATACAGTTTGGTTTTGTTTTCCAAACTAATTACAGCTTCCACAAATGTGTATAAAACATTTTTGGGCTCGAGGGTTGATTTATGAATAGTATTATGTTTCACTCTCCTCTTTTATATTATAATATATTTTACGAAAATGGATTAAATGAAGGGTTGATTTATGCATAGTATTATGTTTCATTCTCCTCTTTTATATTATGATATATTTTACAAAAATGGGTTAAATCGGATTAATTAGTTTTAAAATTTGAGCTCCATGGGAAATCGCTGGCTGAAAAGTGTGTTAAGAAGTGAGATTAAACCAATTAGAATAAGCACTTAAAACAGAGTTTTCATTAATAATTCCGAGCTTACTGTAAAAAAATTGAGAGAGGTATAGGTTTTAGAGACTGGTGGGTACCGAGTAGGTTCAAGTTTTAAAAAATACCAACTCATAGGGTGAGCCCCCACCATTCACAAGACCTAATGATGTCAGTAACATTGAAGCAATGAAAGTGATACAGAACATACAATAAAGACACTTATGAGTTTTGAGAAAGAACAATGAAAGTGATGCAGAACGTACAATAAAAAAGACACTTCTGAGAAAGAACAAGACGAACTTGGGAGTACTGAGAAAGATGCATGAGCAAACTCTGAAACAAAAATTGACAGCAGAGTGTAAAATTTAGGAGAGAAAGGGGAAGAAAGATGGGTTCTTTTATTAAAACCCACTTTCTTTTTCAACTCTTATTTCTGTTTCTGAAACATTATAGACACATATAAAACATTAATCAGAGCCCACTAATACTCCTAAAATACTTCAAATATATTATCTATAAATACTCCCCTATGATAATTAAAGCACCTAATTAAACTTAGGATGCCAAAATAGAGAAATTAAACTAAAAATAACCCCAAATTTTGATTGTATATTATGGCATGAAACTTTCTACTGCACCAGCAAACTCAACAACACCAGCAGAATCACCACATTTCATCACATCACACTACAACTTGAAGTGGTGTTCTCATCACTGAAGAAATTGGTGTAAGGATTGGAGGTGTGCGGGTGTGGCGGAGGCGGATATGGATACGGGTATTGAGGCATGTAATTAACTGCTGGTGGGGGCCTAGCATACATCATTGGCTGGAACCTCTCATTGCCCATTGCTCTTTGTTGGTTCATCATCGCATTTAAGTACTGCTGTTGGTTGTAAGGGTTACCCGGCATTGGCTCCGGTCCGCCACCCTGGAAGTACCCGTTAGGAGCGCCGCCGCCCCTCATGGCTGCCGCGGTAGCTGGAAGACCTTGAACAGAAGGCATGTTGCCTAATTGCCCCATCGACATGTTGCCCATGGGAATGTTCAAGTTGGCCATTTGACTCTGGGGTCCACCCAGTTTCTGAAACCCATCATCATTCATACCACCACCACCTTGTCCTCCATTATTTCCCTTTTTACCCCCATGGCCTTGCATGTTATTACCGTGACCACCACCACCATTATTGCCATTACCATTCTTTCCACCACCTCCATTGTTTCCATTTTTGGCTTCTTGTGGCTTACCACCTCCATTTTTACCACCTTGAGGAAGATGATTATTATTATTACCACCATTTTTTCCTCCATTTTTGCCAGCACCTCCACCCATATTAATCTGAACAGGAATGACTCCATTTCCTTGAGGAAGACCTCCTTTTTTAGCATTAGCACTACCATTATTTTGAACACCCTTTTGAGCATTAATCATATTTTGAATGGCAAGAGGAAGTCCATTGGCACCACCACCCATATTAGGCTTCATCTTTTGACTCAAAGGATGATCATCAATATCATCATCAAACTCATCATCATACATATCATCATCATCGTCAAACTCATCATCAAACTCATCACTTAGCTCATCATCATCAGGCAAGCCGGCAAACTTAACAACCTTTTGTTGGTTGTTTTGGGGGTCATTAGGGAGTTTCATGCCTTTAAACTGAGGCAACTTCAGATCTTGGAGTCCCTTCATTTGCTGAAGTTGTTGAAGATGCTGAAGCTGTTGTTGGAAGTGCTGGTTAGGTGAGCCACCAGGGGGTTTAGGCTGGTTGTTGTTACCCTTCTGGTTTTTATTGTTATTACCACCTTTTCCATTGTCAATTTGCATGTTCTTGAACTGGTTAGGAAGGTTGTTGTTGTTGTTGGGTTTTTGGGCTCCCCATAGCTCAGCATGTTTACCTGATTTTGCTAGCTTCTTGATTAACACAGCTGGCTCTACATTTCCTGATACTGTAACTTTCCCAGCTTCTGCATCTATCTTTGTGGTGAAAACTCCTGTTAACCCATTATGCCATTAAAACACTCAATTTAGCTGCTTCTTGTTCAGGCATAAGAAATATAATGCTGAAATGAGAGAAACCAAAACAAATCTTGGAACAAAATAAATCATTTAGAGCAGAAATTAAAGAAGATAGTCATAATACCATCAATTTTCTGCAAGATTTTCTTGACTTTTTGTTTACAACCATCGCAGTGGATGTTCACTTTGAGAACACAAGTCTGCATGCGCAAATAGTTCAGACAACAAGAGCAGTGCAAAAGGTTGTCAATATAAGACAAAAGAAACTAGATAAACAGAACAAAGTGCAAGAAAATGAAACCCTTTAAAGAAAAATGAAGTAAAGAGTAGAGAAAGAGGGGGGACCTGGATTTTCAAGAACTCTTCTTTACTCATATTATGATGAAATGGAATAAACACTAGGCTCCATTATCAGAAAGAGAAAAGAGAGAATGTGGGTAATAGATCTAGCAAACAGAACAGATTCAGAAGAAGAAAAATTTAATATTACAAGAAGAACACTCGACAACAATGGTGTTGGTTCTCTCTTTTTGTAAAAACAAAAGAAATGAGAGCAAACAAAGGGGATGGACACACCAATTTCAAAACTCAGTCTTTAAATGCAGGGAGAGAAAGAGAGAGAGAGAGAGATGAGACCTATTTTCATCAGATGTGAATGAACTCACTCTTGTCAGATTAAATTAAATTAGTTGCTATATTTAATATTCTTATTTACTATCCTTTATTATTTATTATATTCACTGCTGCATGTACTGTTTTTATGGTCTTCTTCTCCCATTGGTCACACACATGTGCCTTTCTACACATGTTACTTTGTATACTCTCTCCTTTGGGTTGCAATTTTGTGCTTCATTTGGATTGTTTAGCACTTCACCAACTTAGAGGATACTTTTTTTTTTTTTCGAGTGAGAACGAGATTCTGTGAGATCGATTATAACAAAATTATGTAAAAACGATAAGAATATGATTACATTATGTAATATTTTCTATCTCTCATACTTTCTATATATAGTGTCTCAACATATAGATACACTTACCTTTTTAAATTCATTTATAATAAACATATTGATATTTTTATCTTTATTTATGAAACAAATTTTTTAATGGTGGTCTTTCTAAAAAAAAAATTTTAAAGACATAGTAGTAATAATACATAATTTATCTAAATTTAACTACTACAACTACTAATTTTTTAAAAACCGTAAAAATCAAACTGTATCTATCTTTATGAGACGGAAGGAGTATAAATTAAATTTATGTATTGTTATAATAATAACATTTAACTAATTAAATCATAGGTCTATTTTATTCTCTTCTCGCATGTTCTTGTAAATTATGTTCTCACCCAAATATTTTCCGTCAATAACCTATCCGTTACCACCTTTGGAATTAAAATTGCCACTTCACTGTAAATTATTATTTATTACTGTTCATTCGTTATTGGCCTTATCCCATTTAAACCAATTTTGAAGATATTAAGTTTAAAATTGTCACAATCTTCATTAAAAAATATTTTATGCATATAAATATGATCTCAAAGAAATAATATTATAAAAGGAAGGAAATGATGTTGAATGGTCATTTAAGCTTTAAGCAGAACAGCATCAAGATTTGTTGCTTGCTAAGGAAGGGGTGAAACACAAAATTTGAATAAAAGATTTGCAAATTTATTGAGATTAATCATATTATTATTTGAGTAGTGAAGAAAAAAAATCCTATTAGGGAAGTTTAAATAAAGAAAAGTGACATAAATAGGGTTATGGAACTAACAAAAGCCACTTTGGTTTAATCATTTTTTACTTTAGGTAAGAAAGCAACCCAAAGAGAATACTCAATATGGACATAAAATCACGCTTTGAAGGCTATTTTTCTTGAAAGCATGAATCTCTTCTATTGAACCCACAACTCCTGGATTGTTTCTTTGTCCTCGTTTTAATCGGCCAATTCTTGGTTTAACCAGGTATGAGGACGTGATGGAATTTTTATGGTTGAAAAATTCGAGAATGGTGACGAGATGGTATCCTCTCCATCTCCACGGAAAATCACTGTCTCTGTCGAATAATAACAGTAATCATATACGTCAATATACATTAGTTATATATAACTATATATATATATATATATATATATATATATATATATATAGTTATATATAAGGATCCCAATACCTGACGAGGACGAGATGTATCAAAATACCATCCCAACAAAAACAAGGGCAGAAATGAATTCTTGGGTTCAGGATTTTGGATACGCGGAAGTGTCCTAGAGATCCCGTTCCCATTACCATCTCTAAATTCTCTTCTTCATACATGCACCACTTCTCATAGTCATCTTTAAAAGCCTAAACACAACATCATGAAGTTTTTTATGCCTTTGTCTCTCTTTGATTTTCTCGTTTTTTTACCGTATTTTTTTATAATGCTGTCTTATTTAGCGTAAATTCTCCAATACTACTTTAAACTTGTATATTTTTCACAAATTTCTGAATTTGTCCCCAAAGATAATGTTTAACACATGACAAAGAAATTTTATCATCATGGTACTAATGACAATACTTCTCTCATTTTTCTCAATAAAATTTATATTTTGCTGTTAAAAAAACTCTATTAAAAGTTATCTAACATGAAATTCAAAGTGTACATTCCATGAGTAAGCTTTCTCATTATAATTTTTCAAAGCAACTAAAGATTACTCGAAGGGACGATTCAAAAGAAGACACTGAAACATCTGCTCTACTATTTCGTACCAGAGAAAACACCAGTCGAATTCAGGAAATACGTGAAGCATTCACAATTCACATGGTTATGGATAGTGATTGATGAATAAGAAAAGAACATTGAAGAACCGAGAAAAAAACCATTTTTATAGCTGTGTATTATGCTCACATGGAGCCCCATCTGGCATCTTCTATCTTTCTTGTGCAGATTTTTTTCTCTTGTTTCCATGCAAGAACAATTATAGAGCTGCATAATGTTATGAAGTTTTCCACTTCAAATAGAACAATACTTTCGTCTTATGTATTGTTTGTATCCACCTATCATATATGCGATCAGACAATATTGGGTGAATGCATCCTTCTGATATTTTATCTTTTAATCTATCTGAATGTAGAAATTTTATATCAGAAGATGAAAGTAAAACAGTCTTTTCAGATTGACCCTTATGGTGTATTTCTTCACACTCCTCAATTATTATATTACGTTATATGCATAATTACTGTTCGGTCTCTGTATTTTTCGGGAGCGGTCTTTAAGCTATTTACTAAACAATTCAAGTTATAGTATTTTTCAGGAGCGGTCTTGGCAGATCTATTTGAGACTTCTGTCCTTAGTTCGTGGGTTAGTCATGCTCCTTTCTTAAAAATTTTCAACCAAAAAAAACCTTCCTTCTTCCAAAATTAATGAATACATGAACATTTCCATGCTTAAAACCTTGGCCTTGCTCTGAAAAAATTATCAGAACGAGAATTTCTATTCCATATTTTCCCTTGATTAGCACTGCATCCTGTTCAATGATCGAATCGAAAAGATTTTTAGCGGCCGACCCTTCTAATTTCGTCTCTGTAATATACTTAAGAACACGATCTAATTACTGATTGAAGTGATAATGGAGATTTGAACTTGAATTCTAATGCAAAACAGCTGGTAATCAGAAAAACAAGAACAAACTTGACTGTTGAATGAAGCTTTTTTTGCTTGTTGACAAAAACTTCATTGTGAAAAATACAGAAGAGGCCAAACTACGGCAAGCTGTGAGACATTAGTGCATGCATGTAACTCACGGTTTTCTCAAGCAATGGTGTTCATAAAACCACTTACAAGAAACTACTGATGAGACTTCATTGCTACCAATCAACACTTTGACATTTGTTTTCAGGTAAGTGGATAAAGGGAAAGAAACCAACAAAGTTTGGTTGAATTTGACCTTTCCTCTCATATGTAAAGTTGAGATCACATGTTTATGATATGAAATGATCTGATGAGACTGTTCCAATTATACAATAGTACTCATCTGACAATTTTACTGCTCATCATGCAAAACCATGCTGCTATCAATAATGAATATGAAAGAGTGATGTTTTTAATGTTCTATCATCAATGAGAGAAGTGAATGATACCAGATGGATTCCACAGCTATGACTTGAGTTTCTCACGCCATGGAAGAACACATAAAGTTGATAAAGTGACACTGTTGCACAAGTCAAGGTCAGTTTTGTCGAGTAAATCAACATCCTTTACCGGTAGGCAAAGATAACACAAACTTGAAAAAAGAGAAGGAATTATTTAGTATCAGGACACAGCTTTTATGTACTGTATTCAAAGGTAACATTCAGTAAAGATTACACATGCTTTCAGTATTCTCAGTCCGTTCACTTTAAAGCTAATCTTCAATAGCAAATATTCTCTAACACAGTCTCTCTTTGCAGATATTAAAACAAAGCAAAAGAAATAACACCTGTAGATTCATTGCAGATCCATCCTGTCCAGTTTCTCACCTCATATTTCTTCTTGCATTTTGCAACTAAAGCTCAGTCGAAAAAGAAATTCGTGTAAGAATAGTTGAGAGAATGAAACTTAAATCCTGAATCAGGGGCATTAGAACACCAACATTGTAGCATTTATCGGAATACGGGTATGACCAAGAATTGCAAAGCTTGCTTAATTGCCTGCCTTGAATGCTCCAAACATGACTTGCAATGAGGGGAACGGTTATTCCTCCACCTCAAACATAAGTTTCAATTTATCAAGGCAGGGGGGCTTTTCAAACACTGGTTTACGTGTAAATTCAACAGAGAATTGATAAAACAAAGTACATCTAGAATGATCATAGATTATCAATGTAGTCAATAAAGTGGTTGCTTTAGCTTGAGAGAAAGTACAAAAGATGGCTGAAGATGTTACAGCTAAAATTTTTAAGAAATATAACTTATGGAAGAATTTTTCTGTGTGCTTATCTTTGAACATGAGTACTGTAATTGTAAAACAAATAAAAGGAACACAACATACATACCATGGTTAAGTTTGGTCGAGGAAGGAATCGTTAATGATCAGCAACACACTCTTTCCCGAAGTTATCGTCATCAAAATTTTCAGCAGCTGAGCTTCCTATTCTACATAAATTACGCAACTCATATCGAGCTCCATCAATCCACAAGATCTGCTTTATTCCTCTCACTTTAAAAGGTTCATTATCCTTCTTATCAATAACCGCTTGAGTAATTTGCATAAATTCTGGTCGTGTTTGATACAGAGTCATTGACGTATTAATCTTTCAAATGATCAGATGAACATGATTCAATTACAAGCAGGAAAATATCTCCTTCAGGATATGGCTTTGACAAATCATCCAACTCAAAGAAACCTAAGTCAATCCCTGTTCCTGAAGGCTGACAAAATTTATGTGCAAAACCCTTTTGGAAGGGGGATTCTCACAGGCACATGAGCCTTTGGGAAAACAGGAACAATCTTACAATCAGCTTCTTCTTTGGCAAAGTAGAAAATTGTAAAGCTGTTATTAACAAAAAGAAAAAGGAAACATGCATTATTGGAAGAGCACAGATAAGAACTTGAGAAAACATTGAAGTCATATTCGGCATATAGAATATTGGCCAAAAATCAAAGTTAAACAATTAATGTCAGCAATTGTCGAAATGAAGAATACCAATTAGATTGTATAACAGCTTCTCATTTGGAGATTTTGGAACCAACTCAATCTAAAGGAAAACAGAAAGCTTGTTCCACATATTCTGCAAATTGGACAGAAATAAACAAATTAAAAGCTTTCAAACAATAACTACCAGTAAGTGTTGCAATCTGAAATGTCAACTTCATTGTGTGAGAGTTACTCATTATGAGATATTGGAACCAGCTCAAGTAACAAGCAAATGCAAAGCTTCAAAGTGCTTCTGTTGAAGTACATTAAAGAACAAAATTCAAAAGCCACTCAAAGATATAATTTGTAATGACAAAATGTGTATACTGCAAACTAGCAAGACAATTTTGTAGGGGACATTTACTTTCCAACGGTTAATGTCACAAATCTTAAACAATTGTCAGCATTTCAAATGATGCTGGCTATTGTGGAAAGCAATATTACAGACATAAGTATTATACTGACGAGAATAAAGAATAATGTCCAAAAAGAAGAGCTTAGCCATCTTTATTGCCTGACCTTTCAACTCAATCTGGATGAGTTATCAGTAACTAGAAGTCGTTATCATTTATGCTTCACAAATGCGAACCACAACCATGCCAGCAAAGTGTGATAAGAGACCTGCAAATTAATCACAAAAATAGGAGAATTCAGGACAGCTGAAACATCTGGAAACAGTTTCTCCAATTCATTCTACCCTTACTAAATTTTATTCCACTCATACAACCACAACCTACAGTCAAGCCAAATTAATCACAACTTTTCCAATCTCAAACTCCTAATTCAACAAATACACACATAAACTCCTTCACATTTATTTACCAACCAAATAACTGAAATTCACCAATCCACAATCAATCAAGAACCAACCAAAAAGCAAATAAACAATAAGTAACCTTACATCAAAAACAGCATAAAAAACAAAAGAAACCAAGTGATGATCATGGTTCTCCTCATCAACAACAGGGCTCAAAGAATTCTTATAAACATTCACATCATTCCTAACCTTCCAACATAAGGAGCAGGATTAACAACTTGAGAAGATTGCCCCTTATTTGTCATAACAGGACCCCACCTACTTGAGTAATAAGGCTGATAAATCAACCTCCCAACCATGTGGTTCCCGTAGTAAGATTGAACTTAGTAAGGATCAGTTGGTTGATGAGTTGTGTTTGATGTTGTTGTGTAGTAATTCTGTGGTAGTGGTGGAAGAGAGAGTGGTTGTGTGGAGTAGTAAAACGGCGGCGCCGCCGTTTTAGAGTCTTCTTCTGTTGTTACTAACTGAAAGTCCCATAGTTCAAGTGATTTGGAGAAAAAAAGATTGAACTTTTACGAAGAAAGATTGAATTTTTATGTGTTGTGTCAAAGTTTACGATGAAAGGTTGAATCTTTTTGTGTTGGTATTAAGATTGGAGTTGCTTTCGGAAGGAAAGTAATCTGTGTTGTGTCTTTGATTCACATTTTGGCATTCTTAGTTTTGGACTTCTCTTGTTGTCAAACCGGATAATTTTTTTTTATTTCTTGAGCTAACTCAACTTAATTATAAAATCACTACATATAATATAGATATATAGATTTAGCGGTAATGACAACATATTCGTACCGTAAGCACTGCTTTCTGAATTCGGTGACTTTGAGTGATATTACCAAAGACCGAGACACTCTAGTCCACCCTCACTCAAAATGATCATTTCTTATTATATCACCTCATGCATTGCAAGAATCTCATCAAATCGAAAATGACAGGCACCAACACTCCAAATCATTTATTAGCTTGTGAATTTTCCTTGACAAATGACAACACATCATAAACTTACAACTAAAATCCATCAACACTTGTTCATGATCAGTTGAAAAACTTAGCAGAAATCTGGCCTAGGTTTCTTGCAGACAGAAATGCAACCTTTCTGATGATCTCTGAAAATCCTGATTTCAGAATAGTCTCTCAGGTCTTCCAGGCTAATATATTGCTGCTTAACCATCCTGGAGAAATCACCTCCTGTGTCATGCACCCATATATAAGGTTGACATGTCTCATCATAATAATACAAAAGACTCTTCATGCTTCCATTTCCAATACTAGTCTTGCCACCAGGCATATATGCTTTATATATGCTCTTACATTTTAATCTTGTTGATGAACCTGGCTTCAACGTATGAACCCTTTTCAGGATCGATCCTACCCTTACTTGTAATTCAATTGGCCTGTCACTTAGATTCCAGACTCTCGTTCCGAACCCGGAACGTTGAGTGTGATTTCGGCATCCATCCAAGCAACCTCCAAGAGGCAGAATGCTCAGTTCTGCCATTTTTCCCCTGAAGGACTCCCAATGTTGGGTCACCTTTAGTTTTGAAGGTGCAAGCATTTTGTTGAGTAAGTTTATTTCATCCAGGTTTACATTCTATTTATATATATTTATATAGAGAATGGCAAGTTTATATTTATATATTTATATATATACTTATTTTTTTTAAATATTATGTTCTAATTATTAAAATTTAAATTATATATATTTTATTTATATATTCTTTTAAAAAAAAATTAATTTTTAGTATTAAAGCGGGTATGAGGATCCCCGATACCCGACGGGGACGAGCATGGTATCTAAAATATCATCCCGACGGGGACGGAGGCGGGGATGAGTTTGAGTTCGGGGTTTTAGGGACGGAGACGGGAAAGTGGTCCCCGGAGATCCCGTCTCCGTTGCCATCTCTAGATCGCTGTTAATTGAATTAGGGTCCACCAAAAGCACAGACTGATCTTTAGTTGATGAAAGTATATGTTGTGATACAGGAATTCCCTGATAGTGAAGTTAAGTCAGTGCAGAGTGTTCTCGAGATTATTTTTTTTGTGGTTATATAATCAAAAGTAAACACATAAATTTACGTTATTCGATCAATCAGATTTATATAATAGGTAAAATATACGCTATTCTGAGTAGTAAATGTGTAAAATGTGTCAAAAAATGAAGACCAAGGTGTTGTTTTTAAATCAAAACCATGCCAATTAGTAATTATTATTCCTTTGAACTTTGGGTTGTCGATTTCTATCATTAATTAGCTTAAAATATGTCCTATTAATTTTTAACATTAATTTATTAATTTTTCTTTTATAAAAATTTAAATTTATGACAAATAAAAAAATAATTGAAATACCCTTTAGATCAAATGCAAGATGTATGAATGCAATCTTATAAGTTCAATGAAAGTTGACCATGAATTCTAATAAATTCAAATAATATATACTATGTGTTTTGAAAAATCATAATGATAATTCAATTAGGGGCTTTTTACACATATAATGTTGTTAAAAAAATTGATTACCAATTTGATGTAATTTGAAAAATAAATACTGATTTAAGGTGAATAAAAAAATAATTACTAATTTAGGGTGATTTTTGGTTGTTTACAAACAAGATTTGAGAACTACACCTCACATCAATGTCGTCACACTCAGCTCATTATTGCCAATCATGCACAAAAACAAACCTACCATTGCCAATCATTCCATAATTGAGCCATCATTATGTCATTAAACTTTAATTTAAATATTTCATCATTAAGCATTCATTACATGATTAAACAATAATAAAACATGATAAAATAACAAATGCATAAT
>CANYCX010053872.1:0-10842 GCA_948193385.1 Breynia disticha f. nivosa
ATTCTGGGGTATGATGCAGCGTATGATGAGAGACCAGACACAGGGTCAGCAGGGAGGGAAAGAAAAAGAAAAGGATTCAGGTAGCAAATCAAACCTGAACATTGATAAGAATTTTGCTGAAGTACGAAAGCAGGGTGCAAAGGTATTTGAGAGTACAACAGATCCGGCTGGGGCCGAGGACTGGTTGAGGCATACTAAGAGAATCCTCAACAGATTACAGTGCACTCTTGAACAAAAACTAAGGTATACTACTTCACTGCTCAAGAAATCAGCTTGAAACTGGTGGGAGATGATTCTAGATAGTCAAAAAGATCCTCCAATATTGACTTGGGATGATTTTCTGAGGAAATTCGCTGGCAAATAGACTCCTCAGTTGTATTTGACGAAAGAGCTAAAACAGGGAGACAGATCAGTTACTGAGTATGAGGCAGATTTCACACGACTATCTCGCTACGCTCCAAAGGATGTCGATACCGACCAAAAGAGGAGAGATAGGTTTGAGAGAGGTTTACAATATGCCATTCGTAACAGGATTGCATTGAAACCTTAGACCTATGAGATCTTGATAGAAGCAACTCTTAGAGCAGAAGAGTTAGAGACTGAGGGAGATAAAAAGGAAAAAATAAAAGAAGGCAAGCGACAGAGAGTGTCAGAGTCTAGTTCTCAGAGGTTTCAGAGAAAGAAAAAGAAGTTCGACTCTAGACCACCGCGAGAGATAGGTGGTGATGTCAGTCGACAATCTGGGCGAGGAGGTGGGAGGAGTAGTTTCACCAGGCCTCCTATTCATCCGAGGGATACATTCGGCGGGGATACCAGACAGTTGTGTTACAGATGTGATCAGCCGGAACATTTTGTTAGAGACTGTCCATAGAGACCGGGATATCATGGAGTCAGTGTATCTAGACAGAGTAGTGCAGGTGAAGCTCGTACTACAACAGCCAGTGGCACTAGCAGAGGTAAAGGTAGACGTGGTTTAGGGTCTATTTTTAGAGGAGGTTAGCCTCTAGGGGTGGAGTTAGTGGTTCAGGTACATCGAGTACAGCTGGCGGTTCTACAGCGCCAACAAGATCAGCACCATAGGCCAGAGTATATGCTATGACTCGAGATGAGACTGCAGAGGATTCAGATGTCATTACTGGTATGATATTTTATCTTTACTAACACTGCATTAGTATTGATTGATTCGGGATCCACATGTTCCTTTGTGAGCGAGAGTGTCGTAGAGTAGATAGGTGGTAGTATCGAGCAGTTGGGGTATACATTTGTTGTATCTATGCCTACTAGTAGTACTTTGATAGTACGACACATTTTACGTCATTGTGAGTTGAGGATTGGCAAGTCGACTTATCTGGCAAATTTGATTATTCTGAGGATGGTTAAGTTTGGTATCATCCTAGGGATGGATTGGCTATGCAGAAATCGGGCCATGGTTGACTATTACTCGAAAGAAGCCATTATAGAGATTGACGGTAAGAGACGGGTGTTATTAGTTGGCGAGCGGAAGGTTATTCCTTCCTGCTTGATTTCAGCTGTTACTATGGCAAGGTTGATTCGGGAGGATTGTAATGCCTATCTAGTGTTAGTAATTGACGTGAATTGCCCTAAATTGGAGGTACGAGATGTACCTATTGTACGTGGTTATCCTGATGTGTTCCCTAATGACTTACCAGGTTTACCCCCACAGCGAGAGACAGACTTCAGGATAGAGACGATACCGGGTGCTGCACCAGTATCTATTGCACCGTACAGGATGGCAGTTGTTGAGTTGCAGGAGTTGAAAAGACAACTAGAGGAGCTATTGGACAAAGGTTTATATGCACAAGTGTTTCACCTTGGGGTGCACTAGTGCTCTTTGTACAAAAGAAAGATGGTAGTATGCGGATGTGTATCGACTATCGTCTGCTGAACAAGGTGATAGTGAAAAATAAGTATCCGTTGCAACAGATGGATGATTTAATTGATCAGCTGCGGGGAGCTACAGTGTTCTCCAAAATAAACTTGAGGTCTGGATATTGGCAGCTGCGGTTGAGGATAGTTCTATTGAGAAGACTGCTTTCAGAACTCGATACGGGCATTTCGAGTTCATAGTGATGCCATTTGGACTGACGAATGCACCTACAGTATTTATGACATTGATGAATAAGGTATTCTAGCCTTATTTAGATTAGTTTTTTGAGTTGTTCATTGACGATATTCTGGTGTATTCACGAGATAAAGAGGAACACGAGAGACATTTGAGGATTGTGCTCGACTTGCTGAAGGAGAAAGAATTGTATGCTAAGTTCAGCAAGTGTCACTTTTGGATGTCAGAGGTTGTTTTTCTAGGACATGTGATCTCTGCAGAGGGAGTGAAACCTGATCCTAGCAAAATAAAAGCAATTCAGGAGAGGGAGTCTCCGAGGAACGTTACTGAGGTATGGAGCTTTTATGGTTTAGCTGGTTATTATTGTCGATTTATAGAGGATTTTTCGAGGATAGATAGACCGATGACCTTATTATTAAGGAAGAATGCTCCATTTATTTGGAATGACAAATGCAAAGAAAGTTTTTGTGAGTTAAAGAAAAGGCTAGCTAAGGCTCCAGTTCTGATGTTACCTTCATCATAGGGTAGATTTATGGTTTACACCGATGCTTCTGGAGCTAAGTTAGGTGGAGTATTGATGCAACATGGCAGAGTAATTGTATATACTTCATGCCAGTTATGACCGCAGGAGATTAACTACCTGACACACGATCTGGAGTTAGCAGTGATCATTCATGCTCTGAGGTTTGGCGGCATTATCTATACAGAGAGACTTTTTAGATATTCACTGATAACAAAAGTCTCAAGTATGTTATGACCCAAAAAGAGATGAACCTTTGACAGAGAAGGTGGATTGAGTTATTGAAAGATTATGACTACACGATAGAGTATCATCTTGGGAAAGCAAATATAGTTGTGGATGCTCTGATCAGGAAAAAGAAAAGGGATGATGACTCGGTTACTTATAGAGCAGAGTCTCTATTTTCTTTACATGAGCTAAGTGTGCAATTTAATCTGATCGAGAATCAGATGTTGGCAAACATTAGAGTTTAACCACATATGAGAGACTTAATTGCATCAAGACAAATTGAAGATGATCATTTGATGCAAATCAAGAGGACAGTTGAGAAAAAAAGTGATTACTCGCACTGACTTGATGACGACAGTGTGTTGTATTATAGAGATAGGCTATGTGTTCCGAATATCACAGAGTTGAAGATTGAGTTGATGACAGAGACTCATTCTTTTGCGTTATCAATTCATCCAGGCAGTACTAAGATGTACCGGGATATGAGAGATTTGTATTGGTGGGTACATATGAAGAAGGAAATAGTCGAGTTTGTAGTTAGATGTCTTCCTTGTCAGCAGATCAAGGCAGAACATCAAGCAGCTGGAAAGTTGAGACCACTGGAAATTTCTGAGTGGAAGTGGGAAAAATCATAATGGACTTCATTATCAAATTATCCAGGATCTTTCGACGTCATGATTCTATTTGGTTATTGTCGACAGATTGACGAAATCATCTCATTTCTTAGTTATCCAACATGAGAATATGTTGGATACGCTAGCTGGTTTATATGTTGCTGAGATAGTCAGATTACATGGTGTTCCTACTTCTATTGTGTCTTATCGTGATCTTAGGTTTACATCGTGATTCTAGCAAAGTCTTTAGGATGTGAGTACTCGTTTGAGGTTTAACACGACTTTCCATCCTCAGATTGATGGTCAATTGGCAAAGACGATTCAGACAATAGAGGATATGTTGAGAGCATGTATTTTAGAGTTTGGAGGACACTGGGATGATCATTTGCCTTTGGTCGAGTTTGTATACAATAATATCTATTATTCTAGTATAGGAATGGCACCTTATGAGGCTCTATATGGTAGACGGTGCCGGAGTCCAGTATACTGGGATGTGGAGGGTTTGTGATAGATAGAGGGACTAGAGTTGGTTCAGCAAACCCTGGATAAATTGAATATAGTGAAGAAATGTATGAAGGCATCCCAGGATCATCAGAAGAGCTATTATAATCGACATCACCGTGAGATCAAGTATGTTGTCGGTGATAGGTTTTCTTACAGGTTTTTCCCTGAAAAGGCGTTATTAGATTTAGGAGACATAGAAAATTAAGTCCTAGGTATATCAGACCGAATGAGTTTACCAAGAGGGTGGGACCACTAGCGTATCGGTTGAGACTACCGGTAGAGCTGTCTTGATTACATGATGTGTTTCATGTTTCGATGTTGAGACGGTACCGATCTGATCCTAGCCACATGTTGAACGCTCCTGAGTTAGAGGTATCCGATGAGTTGACCTATCAGGAGGAGCGAGTTGAGATTCTAGACCAACAGCTGAGACGACTGACAAATTGAGAGATTTTGATGGTATTGGTGAAATGGAGTTTTCATTCACCAAAAGAAGCAACTTGGGAGGTTGAGTCAGATATGTGACGACAGTATCTGTTTTCAGACTCAATTTCTGGTACTTGAGGTATGATTATGATTTTGAGAGTATGAATTGATGAATTGAGTTATGATTTCAAGTTAAGAAAGTACTTAACTTGACTTCATTTATGAAAATGAAGGACAGAGCATGAATCGGCAATGCGATGTGTTTGGAGTTTTTTGAGGAAGTTTACGAGTATGTTTTAGTATTATGGGTTTGTTTTGAGTGCATGGTATGCTGTGTTTGTTATTGGAAATTGAGCTTGTACATATGGTATATGTAAGTGGAAATGTACCATATCTGAAAATCCTTGCGATTTGATCTATTTGCAATTTTGGGGATGAAATTTCCTAAGTGGGGAGAGTTGTAACATCCTGGAAATCGTAGGATTTAAAATAAAATAAAAAATGCATTTATTTGGATCAAATCGGATTGATTTAGGAAACATTTTAAAATCAGCAGACAACATGACCATGAGCACGCCCTTGTGCTCATGAAGGATTTAAAGCACAATCGTGCTCATCTTGGAAAAATCAGCACGCCATCGTGCTGAGTTTATGTTAGAACGATACTATGATGGAAGAACAGGAACTCGTGCTGAGAAAAGCATGGCACGATGAGTGGCACGAGACGTGCTCGAGGTCGTGTTCATTGGGACTCAACTGACTTGATCGATTCTGTTTTCCATTCAATTCAAAACAGAGAAAGGAAGTGGGCAGGTCAATTAGAAACCCTAGGAAGGTGTTTAGCAACGTGTTTGAATTAGAATAACATCATTTCTTGCAAAAATTCATTATAAGTGTGAAGGTAAACTTATATACTTATTCTTGGATAGTTGTAATTAAGGAAGCTTGCTGAAAACTTTTTGGATTGAAGTAATTAATTGTTGGAATGTTGCTGGAAGATGGCTAGGAGTTGTTTGATGTTCTAGGAAGGAAATTAATTTACTAAATGAGTGATTTATGACTTAAGTACTTGTCTAGGAGGAGCTAGACGATTACAAACTGATAAATCGAGACGGTGTTAAATGCCGAGTGAGACTAAGCTACAGAGGATATAACATGAGAAGCGCACTATCAGTTGAGAGACTCATGACATGTCGGTTGAGAGATTCCTGACAATTCTATGAATGCCGAGTGAGACGTTCGATGCCACGTGAGACTCGTGATGCCGTGTGAGATGCCGATGAATGATGTAAGACTACAGAGCATTCTCATATATGTGTGCCTGAGATTCACTGCATACACAAGATTATGGCATTCATATGAGCATTGATTTTTGTTGTCGATATATGTATGTTGTTGATTATGAGATGAATTCATATGTGATGATAAAACATCCTAATCTAATTACCATATTAATCACGTATAATTTAAAACTTTTTCCTCTAATTTGCATACGAGTTACTATTGATACAAATCATTCGACTTTTCCGTACTTTGAGTAACTTCATACCAATATATGAGATATCTCATTTATTGTTATTCCGATACAGATCCAGAATATCGATCGTATTGGCTAACACATCCATGGATTAAGCTTTGTGTTACGTTAATACGCCATTTGTTCTTTATTGAGCAAGTTCATACTTTACGTAGAACTACTATATAACGGCTATGATATGGATATCCCATATATACCTATTGCACTCCTGCAAATCAATTTCAGCAATACAAATAATTCTCAAACACGCAATCATATATTTTACAACATACACCTCAACCATTATTTTTAGATCTCAATCACATGACCTCCGATATATATACATATCACTATATAAACAAACTATAGATAACATCATACTCATCCTCTATCAATATCTACACATAAGATACAAACCATGTAACAACATCATATCAACATCTCAACATATGCAAAATGTATGCAACAAATCCTAGTAGCATCAACGAAAGAGGGAGAAGTAGATCGGGTAGCAGCTGTCCAACTTAAATAAAAGAAAACTCTGACACTGCTAGTAAAAACGTCTACCACTGCTAATATCTATACCTGAAACAATCATCGCAGTTGCATGAGTTACGGGCTCAGTGAGTAATCATTAATTCATTTTGTAATATCACATAAACAGTCACATATACAAGCTATTCATTCAACTCAGTTTCAGTTCATAAAATACAAATTTATCATATCAGCATATCACATTTCATACGTACATATTCTTCATCCTTTTCATTTTTCCTTTGCATTTTCTTTTTCATTCATTTCATTTTCCGTTGAACTATTCTTATAACTCATATTGATTTTGATTCGTATACGTTTTAATTGAATGTTCTCGTTCATAATAAATCCTAACTTTCGTCTCCCTATTAGTTTTGAAAACATTTTCCACCTCGTTTTCATGTGGACCTAACTTCTGTCGCCCTACTTCTGTCTCTGAATGATCGATCATTTATCACCTTTCCATATCACATATCATATCACATATCATATGAAAAACATAAAAACGTTCACGTACCTTTTTCGTATTCCTTTTTCGTTTTGCATACCTGTTTCATTTGAATTGTTTCTACGATTCCTTTTTCATTTCGTATATCACATATCACAATCATATAAGTACGCACATATATCATCGTTTCGTTTAAAATTTCGTTTCATTTTCATTTTTGAATAGGTACGTGGATAGCATAATTGTATTCACCCATCATCGTACATAAGTAATCAAATCATATATGTAACATTATTCACAATTCACTCGCATATCAATATATATAGCCATTCATTTTAATTATACAAGATAGTGAGATATACTCACCTCTAACTCAGATACTCCAAATGTGAGCCCAAACTCTGTCCGTGCCTAACCTGTCGTCCTAAGAAAAATTTACATATATCTAATCACAATCAACTCAATAACGCATCTATATGCATGTTCTAGTGAATTCAGTTCATTTGCTTTTCAATTTTACAAACCTTAGCCGGAACCTTAACAATTATCCTATTGTTACTTAAATCATTAATAACTCACTATAACATATTTTCTAACTCAATTTCAAATTCAATTCTCTAATTATTAATTAATTCTATTACAAATAAACTCGAAACAATTATAGTAAAACTCAAAAAAATTGACAAATAAACTCACTAAATTTCCGGCTCAAAACTACGATTGATTTGATATCTCAAATCACTTTCTTAAATTAATTTCTAATTTAGACATGATTATACGATAAATTCAATATTAAAACTCGTAAAAATTTATGGTAAACTTTGAATTTTACCTCTTTTGACTATACCAATAAGTTCCCGTGTAAATCCTCATCCTTAAGCATTTAGATTAATTAAAATGAGTATATAATTAATACATAATTAAATTGATTAATAAGATAGAAATGACAAATATTATAAGATACATTAAAATAATTAATAAGATGAAATATAGAAATGATTAATAAGGAAAAATTGAAAGTGATAATTGATGCAAGAACAGAAACAGGAGTGCTAAGGTTAGTAAAATGGCACAGGGTGTGCCATGAGCATAAGGTGTGCCAAAATGGTGAAGTGGGCGTGCTCTAGGCACAGGGTGTGCCAAATTAGTGGATTTTGATCTGGCACCATTTTAGTAGCTTTGGAACTTGAAGTATGTGGAAGCAAAGTGGCAAGAGCGTGCCAAATCAAGCATGAGGCATGCCAAGAGCACAATCCGTGCCATTTGATGGATTGAGGCATGCTATGAAGCACATGTCGTGCCAATTGTTGAATAGGTCGTGCCATTGTATTTAATTGATGTGGCAGAGTTTTGTGATCCTCGAAAATTGTAGCATGAGGTAGAAAATTAGCATGGGCCTGCCAAGCAAGCACAAGCCGTGCCATTTCCTAAATTTTTCTATAAATAGGGCCATTCATTTAGAATTAAATAGAAAGCAACAGAGGGAAAAATAGAGAAAGAACGAGCAAGAGACAGGAGGGCCGAGAGAGTAAGATAGAGAGATTTAGCCAGAGGAAAATAAGGAGATCGAATCAGGCTCGATATTATGGAGACTATACAGATTAAATTATGAGTAATCCAAATTCACTTTTAAATAAATTATATGAATTATTAGAATTGCTAGCGTGTGGATATTTGTTGGTAAATGATTTATATGTTTGATTTATAGGTTTAATTTATATGTTTGATCGTTATGTATGTTTTATATATTTGATTACTATGTCTGATAGATGAAATCCTAGGATGAAATAGAAAATACTGTTAAGAAATTATGTATAAATTATACACAAATGATCGTATTTTCATAAATACGATTAATAGATAAAAGAGCGCGTGAATGAACACAGACATATGATTTCATAGTCATATGATGAATCACACTGTGACATGATCACCTGATCACAATCATGTGAATGAACACATGCAATTGATATAAGAACACATGTAATAATCACATGTACATGATAACACATGCATAAGATAACAAGTCACATGAAAGCACATGAATACACAGACATAAACACATGATAGTAGTGGTGACACAGTTAGAGGTTATGATAGGTGATGGTGATGATAATGGTGGTGATTGGAGATGGAAGTATGATAAATGGAGACAGAAGTATAGTCATAGTTCAGTATATCAACATAGTTCACAGTTCACATGTTCACAGTTCACATGTTCACATGGTTATATGATAATAAGTATAAAATAATACAGAACACAATAAACAAATACAGCAAAGTTTACAGTTGATAAGATATACGTGTCCTCATGTATATAGACAGAAGGGATGAATCAAGGAAACAAATAGATATAAAAGATGATAAGTAATATAGATGATTCCTCACTAAGTCTGCAACTCATGCAACTGCAGTTTTTGTTTCAGGAATAAATAAAAGATAGTCCAGCAAGTGGGTCAGCTACAGCTCCTCAACACTTCCTCTCTACAGCCAGACATTTATAAATACTTCTGCATTAATATAGTTAAATGACATGATAATATGTAAATAAAAGTAGGGACGTTTTAATTTGGTATCATAACAATATATGAAAAAGTTTCATTAATAAGGTTAAATACATGATAATATGAGTAATTATAGGATGTTTTATCCCGGCTCGAGATTACGATCGATTCTTATCTCTAACTTGTTTCCTAGCCCAATTCCGCTCTTTCTCTATCTAAAATCTCTCTCCTCCTTCTCCTGGTTTCTTTCCACGCTTCTCTCTCTTTTTCTTTATGTAATGGTTTCTATAACTTTCCACATGCTTCCACCGCTTATATACATGTTTTTATTGTTTTTATTATTATTATTATTATTATTATTATTATTATTATATTTTATTTTTTTATTATTAATTTTTTTTAACTTTTCTCCTTAATAAATAAATCATATCAACCTACCTTCAACCCTCAATAAATCTCTCCTTTCAATCTAATCCATAATTTATTACATTTATTAATCAGTTTAATTATCTTATTAATCTTGCGATTTTAAGACGAGGATGTTATAGATGGTATGTTTGGTACTTGACTATATTGTGATGCAAAGAAGTGTGATTATGTGTTTTATGAGTTTGAAAACTATATGATTGACATATTTTTGATGCTGGATAGGTTTATACCTATGCATAACTTGCTTGCTGAGAAATTTAATGAAACCAGATTGTAAAGTACCAAAACAATAGCTCAACATGACCACGTGTTGACCGGCACGCCCCATACTGCTGGGCCATTCTGGGATTGTGTATGAGCACGCCCTCATGCTTTAGGGTAGTGATAAAACGTATTTCCAACAATTTTTCATTTGTAATTAATAGCAATTTGTGAATAGATTAATGTGTTTTATGAGCAGACTAATTGTTTATTTAAGTCTTTGTTCTAACAGGTAGTCAGTTCAAGTATCGAGTCAAATTTGTGCAGGAAACATGTGAAAACGCGGAGTGAGAACATAAGTACGCGGAGTAGATACCAACCCGCGTACTTATCTCCCAATCCGCAAAGTTTTGTAAGAAACGAGCCAGAGATACAGGTCAGAACGCAGGTTTAGTAAGAAGAACGCGGGGTCGATTGCGTAGTTGTTGAGAAATCGAGTCGAAGATACAGGTAGGAACTCGGAGTGGAAGAGGAAGAACATGGGGTCGTTCCGAGACCGCATAGTTTTGTGTTCCATACTGCGTATGAGAATGCGGTTTCGCGCCGAGTCCGCGTTGTGGTGGTTCAGTCCGCGTTCTTTGTTTATTCGACGGTTGTCTATATATGGACGAGGAGAGAGAAACTGGGGGGATTCTTCATTTTGTCTGATTTTGGCTGTAGATAGTGACTTGGTGCTGTAGAAAGGGGTCCGAAATTAGGGTTCATAAAGGAGCAAAAAGATCAGAAAAGAGGGGGGTTTTCGTCTTTGATTTAATTTGTGATTATCTGGATTTAA
>CANYCX010053930.1:0-14330 GCA_948193385.1 Breynia disticha f. nivosa
ACATTTCGATAATGAGTATGGTGCTCCATTTATAGTTATGATGTCTGATTGTAAATGCAAAGTGGAGCACTAGGTGTCTATTGATACGATATTGTAGCATAATCTTTGGTTTCGATTAGGGTCGTAACCGAGTCGATTCGAATCGAGTTGAGTTTTAGAGTAATTAAGTTCGACTAATTTCAAATTTTATGAGTTTAAATTTGAGTCGAGATTTATATCGAACTCAAAATTTTGTTTACAAATATACTTGTTGAAAGTTCGCAAACAAATGAGTATGTTCACAAATTTTTGAGCTTTTTTACATAAAAACTAAAATAAAATTTTATTCGATTTAAATTTAAAAATTAATATATTTATTAAATATTATTAATATTTTTTTACATAACAAAGTTACTGTTTTTAATTAATATAGTAAAATATAATATAATATAGTAAAGTTACTGTTTTTACATAATATATTTTATTAGAATATAATTTTATTAAGAAAATAATTCACTTTTAAATAAATTATATACATATTTGAAATAGAAAGAAAATATGAAAGCTACAGATTAATATAAAAAAACAGATATGTAATTGAGTTTATTCACGGATGTTAAACGAGCATGTTTATGAGCTTTCGAGCCGAATACTACCTTGTTCAGACTCGACTTGTTTAACTATCCTAGTCTAATATTTTGTTCATAAACAAACTTGAATGTAAACGAGGCGAGATCACACGAGTTTTTATTGAATTTAAACTCGAATAGATCGGGATTAACCTAACTCATTTCCACCGCAAGTATACAATAGTCTTACGAGCTTAAAGTTGTAAACGAATTCGACAGTTGAGCAATTTGAGCTTGAGCTTGAGCTTGATAAAAATTTGATCAAACTCAATTTATTTATAATTGAGTCTATTTGTAAATAAAATATTAGATTTAAATAGTTAAATGGGCTGAGTTTGAATGTGTTACTCGGTTGGAAATTTAGCGAATATGTTTTTTTTACGTTCGTTAATAAACTTGATTATATATTTGATTTTTTATATTAATATATAACTCTCATATTTCCTTTGTATTTCAAATAGATGAATAATTTATTTAAAATGACCAATAAAATAAAATTATATTTTAATAAAATATATAATATATTATAATTGATTATACTATGCTAATAAAAAATAATAACTTTATTAGTATATAAAAAATAACAAATATTAATATTTGATAAATATGTTAATTTTTAATTTTAACTCAAATAAAATTTTATTTAGTTTTTGTTTGGTTAAGTTCGAAAAATCATTAATAGTTAACTCGTAAATTTTAAACAAATGACTTTGTGAATAAAATTTTGAATTCCATATAAGAGTCGGTTCGATCTTGAATTCGTGAAACTTTAAACAAGTGTAAACGTATAAAACTCGAATTAGTCTCGATTACACACCTATTCTTGATTTATTGAAAATTTTAATATAAATTTCTTTAAAAGGTAATTTATTGAGATATTTTTTAATTTAATTTAAAAATATAGAATTTACATAAAATTAAGACTGCATTTCTTTTTCCTTTAGTGGAGTGATAATATTTTTCTGATATAGGAGTAATGAGGCAGGATAATACAATAAATATTCCTCAGTCAGAAAATAAACTAGAGTTCTTTCCTCTTTCTCACTTACTCCCTCTCTTGAGTTTCTTCTCTCTATCTCTCTCCCTCTCTTTTGAAATAAGTAAAAAAACCCACCTCTCAACGGAATCTCAAATGCAACAAGTTGAGTCCCACTTCCACCTGGCGATCATCCCTTTGTAGATACGACGAATTCGATTGGGGGCGGAGTATGAGGGAATAGGGTGAAATGGAGAGTGGAGGAGTGGGGAGTTCAAGGTCTATGAATGGCTCGAAGAGCTCTGTTGATAGGCTAGGAAGAGAGATGCTTCAGATGAGATTGAGAGATAGGTCTTCTCATCGTGATGACGATAGAGTAACTTTTTCTATATATTCTTCGTTCCAACTTTGTTTTCAACTAGGGTTGTTTTTTATTCTTTTAAAAATGTGCTTTATGCCAAAATCAGAATTAATCATGGATGAATTGGGGTTTAATTGTTGTTTAGGATAGTGAAGCAGATGTGATCGATGGTGTTGGTGCTGAGACTGGGCATGTTATAAGGACTACTATTGGCGGCCGAAATGGTCAGTCTAGACAGGTTAGAATCTCTGAATTTTTTGTTCTCTTACATGAGATTGTTTTATTATGTGGATTGACTGTTCAGAATTCTTTAATATTTTGTTTTGTTTGCATTAACAGACCATCAGTTACATCGCAGAGCATGTGGTTGGAACTGGTTCTTTCGGTGTTGTTTTTCAAGTATGCGGAGCTATAAGTTCGATTTTTTTGTCAACTCTTTATGTCTTTCCTTGCACCTGGAATTCTGAATCTATTTATGCAGGCAAAGTGTAGAGAAACCGGAGAAATTGTTGCTATCAAGAAAGTTCTCCAAGACAAGCGTTACAAGAATAGGGAGTTGCAGATCATGCAGATGTTAGATCATCCAAATGTTGTTTCCCTTAAGCACTGCTTCTTTTCAACTACAGACAAGGAAGAACTCTACTTAAATCTTGTGCTTGAATATGTTCCTGAAGCTCTTAACCGTGTTGCGAAAACCTACAGCAGGATGAACCAACGAATGCCTTTAATATACGTCAAACTGTATACATATCAGGTATTATATCACTTCCTCGGTACACTCACAAATTATGGACCATATAAATGAGTAAATTAAAATACTGCCATGGTTATTCATTTTCCCTTTCATTTGTTGAAAATGTCCCACTATTTAATTAATTTTAGTCCCTGATTAGTATTAGGTGGAAATAATCACTCATGTTGGTCTTGTGGATAGGGGGAGATAACCTTTCTACTGTGTTACTTGTGACAAGTTTTGAAACTTTAATTGTGTTAAATTTAAATGCTTCTTTTGCTGAAGATTTCTTCCGATTTTAAGGACTTCTTTTCAAAAACTTTGGGATGCATGGTAATTGCGTTTCCTTGTAGCAATAAGTTATGGATTCACATTCACTTTCAAATCAGGGGGATGCTTATAGATCTTGAGATGGTGTAGTTGTTAATTTCCTAATTAGGCTTAGATGCTCATGTGTTTTTGCAAGGGCTCCGTTGGTTGTTTGTGCGTTGTTTTCCAGAGAGTATTCTTAGCATAGTAATTAAAATTGGCTGCTCACTTTCAAGTTTGTGGAGAGTATTTTGAAGTTGAATTTCTTTATAGGACAAGGAGAAATAAAAGAGAAGAGAATGATGGGTTTCCCTTAAGGATTTATGAGAAACTGTGACCAGAACTGTATCTTCCAGATATCCACAGAAAATATTTACTGTTTGGATTTACAAGATTCTTGAAGACTCTCGAGAGAGTGAGCATTAGTGCCTTGATGTGGCCAAAGAACATATCAATACTATTATATTAAATAGAAAATCCTTCTTGGAGTTTTTTCAATAACATCCCTACCTATTTCATCTTATAGCCACAGCCATATTGATATCAAATATGATATTTTCTAAATGCATTGCAATAAAGCATTCTTCTTTCTTGCCAAGTGGGATGGAGGTTACTTGTTTATTCATCTATGAGATACTGCAAGGCAAATACTCCAGCATGAAGATTGATTTTTTCTTTCTGCTAAGAACTGTCTGCTATTCAGTCTTTTTAATATGTGAACTTCGAATAACCTATACTACATAAATTGTTGTATGAGCCTAGAGTATATCATTGATGTTGTATTTTATCACATCTATATACTATTTTTTCCTTGGATAGTTTTCTCACAGAGAAAAAAAATTGGTGTTTAAGTGTTGATTGTCTCCAGCTGTTCGGTATGCAACGAATGCTACTGATAAATGTGTTCTATTACATCTGATATGCCATTAGTTACTACTAAATGGATGTTTAATGTAGATTGTTTTGTGGAGTTTAATACTAAATATCATATTATTTCCATTTTCCTTGGGTGCAGATATGCAGAGCGCTCGCTTATATACACAATTGCATTGGCATTTGCCACCGTGACATCAAACCTCAAAACTTATTGGTAAAGACCTTATTGTCGTTTGAAAACTTAGTTTTGTTTGTTGTTGTGGGTACTGTACAGTTTACATGATTGTGTGATTCAATTTAAAAACTTGACATTTTTATTTAGATCAGTCCAATCTTTGAAGAGTTTTTGGTTTTCTTTAAAAGTTGAACAAATTTTCTTGCAGGAAACTGGGAAATTTTTGTTTTTGTTTATTTTTACTTTTAGTTTGAAGTGGTACTTTCTGTACGTTACCTTGTTACGAGATGATGCATGATAAAAGTTCTCGTCTTCAAAATGTACTAATTATGTTCTATTGAAACTAACAAACTATTATTGCAACACAAGCATAAAAACATTCATATGCATACAAACTGATCAAATGTTTTATTGGAATGAAAGATAAAATGCTGGATGATAGGCTTTTATTTAGCCTGATCTCCCTAGATCAGTTAATTAATTTATAGTTTGTTGCCTCTTTTAAACAAGAAAATTTTTTAAGAGTTTCATATTTTTATTTTTCTATTGAATATTTGAATGAACAAATAATTTTTTTCCTATTGGTGTTAAAATAATTAAGTTGCATTGTTGAGAATTTGGATTTCACTTCATCACAGTACAACTTCTAGCTCACAATTTTGTTGCTATATTAAGGTATAAGAGATTAGGAAGGAGACTTGAAATGATTCGAGTTGTGACAAATTTTCTTGTCATTTTACTTTTTTAGTGATGATGAATGCAGGTTCAGTGAGTTGGAATGATATCTAACGTGGTCTATTTTTTTTGTTGAACCTTTCTGCTTTGTGTTTCCATTTCATGTTGTTTTGGACAGATGTTGATCATATTTTTCCTAATATTTTTGCTTCTAGGTATTATTCAGATTCATATTGTACATGGGGTCATGTTTTATTTTCTTTTGTGGTTAATCCGTGATTTTTCGTTGCCCAGGTGAATCCTCATACACATCAGCTGAAATTATGTGATTTCGGAAGTGCAAAAGTGCTGGTAAGTTTACTGGCAATGGTAATTGATCCTTGGCCCGTGTTTTCCTTGCTTGAGGATGCATTTATTGCTATATATCCAGGTGAAAGGAGAACCAAATGTGTCTTACATCTGCTCAAGATACTACCGTGCTCCAGAACTGATATTTGGTGCGACCGAGTATACAACTGCTATTGACATATGGTCGACAGGTTGTGTTATGGCTGAGTTACTGCTTGGGCAGGTAGATTAGCTATCTCCCTCGGTTTGCCAATCTTTTTATGACGACTTTTTATTAATTCATAATCTCAGCTATATATCTTTAAATTTTAACTGATTGCAGCCTTTATTTCCCGGTGAAAGTGGAGTTGACCAACTAGTTGAGATCATTAAGGTGACGTTTCTACTTATTCTTACTCTTATAAATCCTTTTGCTTTCTTTATTTTTTTTTTATTAATCCTCAAGTTGTATTTGTCCATATCTGGTTCGTAGTCGTTTGAGTTCATGTGATATTTTTCTAGGTGTCAACTTTCAATCTTATGCTTTTAATTGTTTCATGTATTTGGAAAGAATGACATATTTTGCTAAATTAATCAAACATCTTTTTTTTATAAGCAATTGAATGAATGAATAAAATATTGCCCTTGATGAATCAACCAAGTGTTTTATAAGGTTTATTGTGGTTGAATGCCATGACTTATTAATGACAAAATCTTTAGTTAGTGGTCATCTGAAAAGGAGAAATATAATTAGGAGGAAAAAATTGATTTTCAAGAACGAGAATTTAAATTTCAGTTCTTAGAGATGCAATGAACAATTTTTCATCGTATGTTTTCTTCTGTTGTGTCTAACCAATAATAAATGGTGGAACACATAAGTTTTTGAGTCATTTTCCTTGAAGTATGGAGAGGTCATTCTCATTCCTTATATCGTGTTTCAGGTTTTAGGTACACCAACACGAGAGGAGATAAAATGCATGAATCCAAATTATACAGAATTCAAGTTTCCACTGATAAAGCCACATCCATGGCACAAGGTATCTTCTATTCTTTCCGATATATCATAAATACAATTTCACTCTAAGTTGAAACTGAAAATTTCTGCTACATCCTTTTCCCCTTCCATTTCTCTGTTGACTGAACTCGTGCGTTCAAGTAAGTTCCAATGATATTATGCATACATTTCTTTGCACGAGTTCTATAATAGAAGACTGAGTTCGAAAATTGATTGGCCAGTATAGTAACAGTGACTTATCTTTTAATAATGTTTGCAATCATTTATAGCATTGTAAAATAAAATGCATGACTAAAACCAACAAATTTTGTGTAACATTGTTAGTAGTTCAATATCTCATTCTTAAGTTTTCACAAAATTAGCAACAAATGTTTTCTATTTCGATATCTATATGTATTGTTGATAACCTTAGACATAATTCTTATTCGCCAGGTCTTCCAAAAACGTTTACCCCCTGAAGCTGTGGACCTCGTCTGTAGGTTTTTCCAGTACTCTCCAAATTTGCGCTGCACTGCTGTAAGTTCGCTTGGCAATATCTTCTTTGCCTCTGCGGAAAAGTTTGTTTTCTTATCTTTGTTTTTCACTTTGGTGCTCCTGCAGTTGGAAGCTTGTATCCACCCATTTTTTGATGAGTTAAGGGACCCTAACACTCGCCTTCCAAATGGCCGCCCTCTACCTCCTCTTTTTAATTTCAAACCTCAAGGCAAGCTTTTCTTTATTCCATCATGTTGATGGTAACTGGTAATATTTGGTTTGGAAGATTATTGAATAGGAAATTATCAAATGCTTCCCTAAATGTGATCAATTGTGCTTGATGTGTCAATAGTACTTCATTGGAATCTGCAGTACTGAGCAATTATTTAAGTACGTTTTAATGTTTCATGACAACGTACATTCTATTGATTATTGCAGAGCTGTCAGGCATACCAGAAGATATTGCGAAGCGTCTGATTCCGGAGCAAGCTCGTAAGCAGAACTTATTCATGGCTTTAAACTCGTAAAGATAAGTATAAGATACATGCAGCTGAGGTTGATGACTATGTTGTATAAATGTTTGTATAAATCTGCCTCGTATACATTTCATCAGTTCTAGCAGTGAGAATTGGGCGTTAAAGAAGGGAATTGTTACAAAGTGTAGGGAAAAGCTGTGGCATTGAGCAGATTGGTTGCTGGGGATGGAGTTGAGTTGGTTGTGTGATTTGTATAACTACTCTACAATGTTTTGAGAGAAGATGAGGCATTTGAGAATGTATGGATTGTGCTGGGTAGCAACTCGGGTTAGCCAGTCGTAATCGTATCAGTGAATCTTTTGTGTCTTATATTATCATTTATAATATAAACATTGTAAAAATTCAATTAATTTTATTCGTGTTGTGTCTAATCATGTACTTATAAATCGTATTAATATGTCGAAAATTGTCAATCTTAGAATATGATAGTGCTAAAATGTTTGACCTGATTCAATTTGGTTCTAGTCTCTTGAAGAATTGTGTGATACCGTTCATAAATCTACACAATTAAATTTGGGATATAATACTTTGTCGTCTGTGTTATATTTATAACTATTATCAGATATTTGTGTTTTTTCATATAATTGTAAGCCTCAGACAACAAAACATAAAGTTTAATTATGCCTAAATAATTCTCATAATCTAATTGCAGGGTAAATGTGTAAAAAGCCTCAAACAACACAGCAACGACGCAAATAGCAAGAATCCCAACAAATATGCCATTTTCTCACTATATCTTCCAGAATTTCATGGCATTCATCTTACATAACTTGCCAACGAGACCCTATTTCCAACGTTCAAAGATTACGAACCTGGAAAAGTTCTGACTCTGTCCAAGATGTCGTCAAAAAACATCCTGAATCTGTAGAGGTTTGTAGTTGCACTGCTGACCGGATCGTAAATCCATCCGACGGCAGTTCGACAGCTTTGATCGGATAAGAATTAATATATCATCAGAAAAGTGACGATGAATTCATCACATAATCACTAGCTAGCTACGGAGTCTCAGTGTGATGGTAGATCATACTTGACATGTCCGAGATAGAGACCGCATGCTGGAGCCATGGGACTTGCTGCACTAACAGACTTGGCATCCAGTATCCTTACCACTGACATTACGCAACAAAAAACGCATAAGACACGACGTTACAAATAAGAATAAACGCGTCATATAACCACAAAAGTAATGTAAAAATAGACAAACCATCCGAAACTTTTAACTCTCCAGTCCCAACACACTTGAGAACTCCAACAAGAAGTCTAACCTGGAAAATATGCAAACTCAAATATTAACATCCACCTCCAATGTGAGAGATAATTTTCTGCTAAATTCAGAACTACACAATGCTAACAGATTCTCTGACGGTGGTATAATTTGAGTACACGGAAACAATTGAAGCAATTAGTGTTATCAACTTTAAGATGAATTATAACTGTAGAACAAGTGAGAGAAACAAACCCAAAGAGACCGACGGTACACACCTTTCGAAGCCATGGCTTCTAAAATCCAAATGCAGTATTCCAAAAACCAATCAAGGAATAAAATAACAAACTTACAGATAAATAAACATAAAGAGATACCTGTAACAAGAATTTACATACCCAAAATTATGGGAATGCCGTGTTATTTTAACAGAAAAAACAACAATTCCCAACTATATGATGTGAAAGTTCCTTTTCTCTAGATCATAGAATGCTAAGTTTCTTCGTAAAACAAAAACATTAAATTTATGCACAAAAGAAACGCCAAAATCTATTGATAACAAGCAGTGTCAGGGAGTTAATAAATTCAGAGATAGAAGTTCATTTAAGCAAATATGCAGCACAAACCTGGTGGTATAGAAACGAACGGGCACGAGCTGTTACAACATAACAACAATGCCTTCTTCTTACTCCAAATCCCATATCAGTTCCGGGTCTTCCGACATTGTTATTTTTGCAGCATGGACGAGAGTCTTCAACATTTGAATTGTTTTGTTGCCTCTCCATAATGGACGGAAAATATGGACTAGAAGCCACTTCAATTACACATAATTCATCTAACGTTCTGATAGGTGAATTTGCCTGAAAATATTGAGTGACTGTTTAAAAGTTATTTGTTTAAACATATGCTTGCATGTTAAATCTCTCTCCTCAGACTTCACCCGAAGAAGCGAACAAAAAATAACAAAAATAATCCAGGAATAATTCAAAAGGACAAGGATTTGCTTTCATTTACTAAATAATGCCAGAATTGGGATATGAACAGGGTCTAAATATACGTTAAACACAGATTTCACAGTTCAGCATTTGCCTACAAAAGATTTACACTTTATATCTTGGTCTATTGCTACCGTGAGACAATGCCCATGGTTAATCCTAACCTAAACTACTTACAACCTTCAATATAGAAGTTTATATTTACCAAACTATACAGAACGAAACTTCAATTATCTTAAAACATATGAATTTGGAGAACAAAACAATTACAATTTTTAAACTTGCCGCCAATTATTTCAGATAACCACCTATTACAGCAACTATTATATGAAAACTATAATCAACCTACACATTTGTTTCTTTTTGGAATAAATTTTTCCACTTCAGCTGTTAAGCAACTATTATCAGAAAACTATTATCTGTTGGGCAACAATTATAAGAAAACTATAATCAACCTACACATAATAAAGCAACTACTATCAACAAACTAAATGAACAGGACAATGGTCTCTAAGAATATGCAACCTGACAACCAGATGCCCTGAAAGAACTAAAGTCGTGATGACCAACAAGAACTTTGCAGGCCTCCTGCAATAAATGTAAAAATTTGTTTAACAATTACTAGTAAAACTAGGAAATGAACTTATTCAATAATCAACCTGCATAGCAGCAACATCTAGCTCATCAATTACATGCCATGCGCGATCTTTCTCGAAAGTAGACAAAGGTTCTGATCCAGATAGCAATCGATAGAAATACCTAGAAGAAATCCAAACTTCAAAAACTATTAGACAAGGTACAAGGCATAAAATATTCTGGAGACTTGAGAAACATAAAACCAAATCTCAAGACAGAATTCAAAGCATTAAACACAGTTCAAGCTATTTAACATAACTGGAAAATTAAAAATCTGGTTCAAATTGAAGAAAAATTCAGCAATTCCACAAAACTGAATTTCAGCTCTTAAACTTTTTTCTAATATCTTAACATTTTTCAGCAGTTGATGTTTTCTGAATTTCAGCTATTACACATGAACCTTTCTTATTGCCTAACATTTTTTAGCACTTGATGCTAGAATTTCATCCATTAAACACTAATCTTTTTAGAAAACAGGATTCACAAAGCCTAATGGGAATTTTCAACATTATGAAAGAACCTGTATGTTCTAGACTTCAGTATAGGAAAGATGTTTCTCCTGCATTTTGAAAGACAAAACGACTTTGAAATATTCATCTAATGAAGAGACTAAAAGCGGTTTCCAGGAAATTACATCCTCTCTTTATGAAGCAAATGTAGCCTTGAAACATCGTTAATTAATGAAAAAAGGAACTTTTTACAAAAAAAAGGAGCCACGCTTGCAAAATTGGACTCCTGACAGGCTGCAGTTTTAAGTTCGCATAAGCCCAAGAGGATTTATTGGTTCCTATGTCAGCCAGCCTTCCATTAGCAATATAAATGGATTGTATTTTTACAAAATGAATTCCTAAACACAATTATCGATATTTGTGAGTTCACATGTACCATTTCGCCAAAGAAAATATAATTATAAAAGCAACTGGATCTCAACTCTAATTATCACTTCACTTATAGTTCCAATTTGGACAAAGAAAACCAGAACAAATCAATACCTACGTCCGCTCTTGTGCTTTAAATCTAGCATGAAAGTCAGCAGAAACACTGCAAACGTCAACCAGCATAATGTCACCTTCATTCTTCTGAAAAGCAACATAAGATTAAGTCAGCATCACTTTATCTAAGCACTTCTGGCATTCAGAGTAAATACCAATAAAATTCACATCTCACTTAGATCGACATTCTGAAATTAACTCCATAAAGCCATAAATCTTTTCAAGATTAATCAAACTTTTAATCATAATGTTTAGAAAGAAGCAATAATTTAAGCAATAACCTTTAATCATAATGTTTAGAAAGAAGCAATAATCAAACCTTTAATCATTTTCAGGATGAGGGACAGAGTCGGTATATTAACCATTTATTTCACAAATGCATACAAATTTTAAACATACGACTCTATGACTGCACCTGTATAACAGAAATAGATAGCTAGTCGCTAAATACAAAGCCTTGCAATATAGTATATCATAACAGGCGAAGTAGACAGAGAATCTCATTCATGTTATCACAAAACACTAAAAAGAACAATCCCATTATAACTAATTCCTAGGCCATTGGACCACAAGCAAGCCTACTTTAAAGAAGCCCCAATGTTGGTGCTAATGGAGGGTAGGAAGTCAATTATCCTTCATGATAAAGCAATGACATCCATCTGACTTTAATCTGTTTACTATGAAAATCGCAACCATTTCAATATTTGTATTTTTGTGCTGGTGATGGTCTAACTGACACTGTTGTTAATACAAAACCATAAATTATATCCATTTTCTTTCCATATACAATTGTCTTTCACTATGTTTGTTTTCTTTTTTCTTGTGAAAACACAAGAAGCTCGTTTCATATTAGTAGAGATCATTCCAACAGACAACATCAATTTATCTCCTCAAAGAAAGACCTGAAGTATTCAACCATGAAGCAGTCATTTGAATAGCAGATAAGGAAGTAACAGTATATACATATAAGACAGTAACACAAGTATTTGCCAGTGTTTCCATATTTAGATCCCAGTACATTTTCCTTTGTCTCCTAAATACTCTAAACAACTTGACAGATATTGAGAAATTATACAAGTGTTCAACAGTTAAACCAACAGAGCTAGACAAACACATATATGCTAAGAGAAAAAGGGATCGGTGACCCAAAAAAAAGATGCCTATTAACCTGAAATTAACAAGATAATAATTGGAAAAGAATCAAAATCAAACCTGTAAGAAATGGTTCACGGCCCTCTTAACAACGGCTGGTTCATGAGGCGGCAGCTGCATTTTGATTTCAAAACACCATAGAATATGATAGGGTTAAGCTTAAATTTTCTTCAAAACCTTTACAATGTTTGAATAAATCAATTACTAACTCAACACAGATAGTATACTAAATGATATGTAACATGGTTGTGTATTAACGACTGGTTCTCAAATCTCAAGAACTTTGTAACTTGGGATAATATGGGTTAATCTATTAGGATTTACCAAAATGCTACTCACTTACATGTAGAGGGGGGAAAAGGAAAAAAAAAAAGTAAAATAAAAGATAAGAGGTCTTGATACCAAAAAAAAAACAGAAGAGGTTTCTTGTAACATAAACAAATTCATTTTACTATTTTATTCTTATTATGTTGAGTGAAACTGAAACAGCTTCAACTTTATTGATGATATCAATTGACTATTCATAGTTAACTGAATAATGCGAATTACCATTGCAGTCAACACCCCAATATCATTCATATCAAAACAAATGGATTATGCAACATGGTAGATTTTGTTTATTCTCAAAACATCACCATTGATGAACCTTCCTTCTGTAAAGCACAAAACATCGAAAAAAACATAAAACTAAACAGAGATAGCAACATACTACTTCATTAGGTTTTCTCTTGCTAATACGTTCCACATCAACATGGCAGACATTCGATAAGGCATGTACTCCTGCATCCTAAAAGAATTACACCGTAAGCATAAATATTATAACCCCCTAAAAATACAAAACCTAACGATCACAAAATGCAAATGCATGTTAAACAAGCAAAAAACTGGCTGAGTGAATTTAACAGCATTTATCAGTGAAACAAGCAGAGAAAGTACCTAATCTTTCTTAGGGATTTCGATTTTCAAATCATGCAATCCACCTATATATGGGCATCATGTAGAAGTGGTACAAACATGACAAGAATTAAGGGGAAAAATGGGTTCTCTACTGACAAACCGATAGGAAGCTTCACATCAATCCAAATATCAGCTTTCACTTTCCACAGTAAAAACATGAAAACTTAACATTTATATTTTCCAAAAGAAATGTTCTTATGACTTAAGAATATATTCATATCAACCCGAAAAAACAGACTCAACTAAGGAGCTTTCGAAATCTCTAGAAAAAAAGAAGAAGCAAAGAACTAATTTATCAAGAAAAATAGTAGTTTTTTCAGATAAAATAGCGAAGAAAAAACGCCATCAGAATGAAAAAAAAAAAGATTAGATGACAAAAATGATTAGCATTTGTTTAACCTGCTAATTAATTTAATATAATAATAACAGGTAGCAGAAATTATACTTACAGTTCTACTAGACAAAGCAATGGATACAGGCTGTCCAATAAACCTATGAAAAGCTTCCTACATTTCAAGCATACTGAAGTTATTAAATCAAATCCAACTAAACCAAATTGAAAATGACAAAAGTGGAAGCTGAATAATACACGCACCTCGAGGACTCCAATAACAGTTCGGCCATTAAGCTGTTTCTGGGAGCCGCAAAAGCGAGTTCCGATATACTCAACAGCAAGCAAGTATCGTTGGACGGATGGGTTAGGATTAGAAGGCATTGAGGGTTGTTGTTGGAGGTGGGTTAGAACGATGGGGTGTTGGGTTTTCGCAAGCTTTGAAGGTCTGTGTGGGGATTGAGGGGAAGTTTGAAGAGATTGGTCGGGATTTTCTGTCATTTGGTGTTTTTGAATCTTTGTTCAGCGCCGATCTCCGCCAGATTAAGGGGTAGGAATGTCAATGGGGAGGGTTGGGGGCGAGTTATGATGTCCCCTTACCCGCACTGAGAATTAAATATTTGCCCGTTTCCGCTCAGTTACTCGTTGAGGTACAAAAATTAGAACCCATTCCCGGCCCGCTATAAAACACAAATAGAGGTAATTACCCCAGTGTCACTTTTTAAGTTTGTTTTTTAAGTTTTGACACTGCACGTTTGGTTATTGAGGTTTTGGGTAAAGTTTAAATTAATTTTATTATTATGTTATTTTATTATTTAATATTACACTTTTAGTCAAATAATTCTCACGCTTAAATTGGGGTAATTACCATTTCAGTTACATAAAATACTCTTTCATATTTCAGCTTTTTCCATCTCATTCTCTGTAATCGAAGAGTCTCAAATTAAACAAAATCTTACATGAAATGATTGAATCACGCCTCTTTATTTTCTCTGTCT
>CANYCX010053939.1:0-25117 GCA_948193385.1 Breynia disticha f. nivosa
TTTTTTTTAGGTTTTTGTAATTTTCTTGATGTTTAATCTTTTTAGTATTATTTTTGTAATTATCCTTTAAACTTTGTTGTAATTTTTTTTAATAATTCATTTATTATGTATAATTTACATATACTTTTTTTTATAATTTCATCATTTATATCATTAATATAATTATATTTTAAATTATATAATATTTTTATTAAATATAATATGTTACTATATTTTTTTCAATATTTTATAATCAAAATATAATTAATATTTTTTTAATAGTGTACCGTTTAGCGTCGAATGTCGACATTGAATCTAACGTCGACATCCGACGCTAAGTTGTTGGTTTTTCGCGGATCACATTTGCGTCAAATCTCGATATAATTTTTACGTCGCATATTGACGGTAATTTTGCGTCGACATTCGACGGTGTATTAAGTCGAATGTCGACGCAAATCCTTATTGCGTCGGTTTTTCAGACATCGACCTTATTACATCGAAGTTTGACGTATATTACCTCGAACTTCGACGCATAGTTTCTACTGCATTTCCCCCCATTTCTTGTAGTGTATGAAAATATTACTATTATGTAGAGTTTCAAATTAAATCATGCACATAAGATCTTGGAAAAAAAATAAGAGAATATAATAAGTTCAATAAGTCATACTTTACTACAAAAATCTGCTTGTTTAGCGTCTAAAATTTTTGGACGCTAAATTGGGACATTGAAACATTGGATGCTAAATTACTTAGCATCATCGTGGTGGAAGCTGAATTTAGTGAAAATAATAATAAATTAGAATATATATATATATATATATATATATATAGTCTAAGAGGGGCAGAGGTGGTGGTGTTGTCTGGCAAGACGTAGAATAACCATCGGGATCAGTAAACGAACACAAAAAATACAATTTCATATATCTCAGAAGCTCCATGAATCGCAGGTCTGTTCCTATTGACGAAATAACGCATGTTCTAAGGTTCAACTTAAGAACAGAGCTACTGGTTGTCCTGGTCAATCTCCATGACGCGGGTGTTGTCTCTATGTGGGTTGCGAATATGCTCAAAAAAATAATCAAAATCAACGAACCCCACACCAAAAATAGATCCTCCAGGACTGACGTGTCCTGCGACCTCCATGTAGGCCTCGCACTCATCCTGCATACTTGGGCCTACCTTGGAAGATTGTTCACTAATTAAATGCGGTCTAAACGCGTGTTCGTTAAGAAAAACTAAGTCATGTACATAGAACTGAACTTAAAAATTAATAGAGTTTGAGTGAAACAACTGTATTAAACTTAAGGCTTACATTACCACATAAAATATATCAAAAAAATAATAATTAAAAATAAAAATGTAAAAAATTCATCACCGAACAGTGTTGACACACCGCCAAAACACCAACAAAAGACTGGCGTGTGAAGTTCAGTTGCTATTGAGAGTAATGAAATAAGATGTTTATTTGAATCAACAAAACGACGGGTGTCACCATCTATTGGTTGATCTGATGACATGACGCAACACGTAAGCAATCACATTGTCATAAGCAGGTTCCGATGATGATGTGGTGTGTCCACGTGGCAAACAGTGGGATTTCTTGCTAACGTGGTGAATAACGTGGCACACACGTGGTTTTGATGTGGTTGACTCGTGACTCTTTCTAGATGGCTGCTTATGTTGACGAGGTTGTTCATTTGGATGCTTACGTGGGAAGGGGCTGGTAATGGATTTGAGTTATGAGCCAAATCTATTTAGGCCAATTGTTAGGGCAAAAGACATATCTGACACCTTAAAATTATAGACTTCTTTTTTTTCCTTAAATGGTATAAAAAATAAAATTTGTCTCAAAATATATCAGACTTCATAAATTGAATCTCAAAACAAAAATTTACTCATCCAAACATTGCTTCTTCTCTCAAACTCACTTCTTCTCTCAAACTCTATTCTCTACTCATTCTTTAACAATTTTTTTCTTCAATTAATTTGTAATTTCTATTCAAATTCAGATTTAAATGTCGAAACATGTCTAAATTTCATAAAACAGAAAATTGACCGCATGGAAAGAACGCTACGACGACTTTCAAGAAAGAAAATGATGATTCTAAAGTTTTTGGCGTCTTGAAAAATCAAAACAAATTTGCAGAGTGAACTCAAGTTAAGCTATGAAACCTCAAATCGTCGGTAAAATACGGGGATCTCGTTCTTGCTAAAATTTAAAATTCGTTTGTGTGTGAAGATTGTTACTCTAAACATATATAAACTTAATTAATCAGTATTAACATAACATAGAAAGTGATTTGTTTAACAATTAGTTGTTAAGTGTTAAAATTATACAAAAAGTGAATATATATTTGTGTTTGTGAAATTTAAAGAAAGATATATAATTTGTAGATGTGTCGTGGATAACGTGTGGATAAGATGTTTGATAAAGTGTGAATAAGTTGGCGGCTAGTGTTTTCAATGACACATTAGGTGTGGACGGTTTATATGTGTGGATACTTTGTGGATGTGTTGTTGATATTTATTATATGTGTGGATGCTTTGTGGATATCTTGTGATATTTATAAAAAATCAATGTCCACAACATATCCATAAATTGATCAATATGTGGATACTTTATGGATATGTTTTGGATATTTATAAAAAAATCAGCATCCATAATATATCCACAATATATCCACAAATTAATTAATGTGTGAATACTTTGTGGATGTGGTAGATACGTGATATTTGTAGAATAAGTTTGAAGAGATAACATATAGTGGTATAGATTTCAGAAAGTGTTATTTATGAAAAAGTCAAACTTTAAGGTGAGATGTGATGACCTTCTCCCCAATTATTAGTTGCTTTAGTTAAGGGTTTTGGGCATGTTCAAGCCTAGTCTAATCTTCTTATTTTGGTCCAAATCTCCTTCCAGTTCAATTCTTTGGTTAGCTCCAGTTGGTTTGTTTCATGTTTGCTTTGGTTTACTCAAAACTAGAGTTAAAATCGTTGACTAAATCATTTCTTAACGAGCTACAAACTGCCATGTAGCCCCTCCTTGTCCAACCCATGCAACCCAAGAGGGGTAGCCCAGTGGCGCGGGTACCTCAGGGGGTTCGATCCCACAAGGGTTCGAATCCGCCTGAGCGCAAAATCCCCCTGGGCCAGCTCCATTGCCTCCCGGAGCGAGTCCGGATTAGTCTCGGCCAATGTGTCGAGGACACCGAGTAGTTCTGACCAAAAAAACCTTCCTGACCATGCCTGAACACCAAAATTGAGATCCTAAGGTTTCAAATCTTCCAAATCCAATGGCAGCCCCAGAATCACAAAATTCCAACAATCTTTGGGCATGTTTTGGACAAGGTTTGTGAAAAGTCTAATTTTCAATGTCAGAATTTGACGGAATTTTGTAGGCTTACATTGGTACATTTATCAATGCTGGCAATGAGGTTTTAAACATGAAAAACTTACTTTAACATCTAAACATCCTATGCCTCAGATACCAAGAAGGGAATCTCTACACTGTGATAAACAATAACTCATAAATTAAATCGCATAAATGTAAATGCATTAGCCTGATTAGCGCAACGGTAAGGTGAGACACCTTAGACAATGTTGTTGCTAGCCGCCTCTAGCTACAACCCACGCAATGAAGAGGAGGTTAATGCATTCAACCTGTTCTATCGCGTTGCACCATGTTCTATTGCGTTGTAACATGTTCGTTAATGATATATGAGAGAAAAACACTAACTTTTCTCTATCATAGGCTTTTAATTAAGAAGGGAAGAGGAGAACACTTTAATGCATTCGTTTTTCTCTATAGAGAAAAATTGTTGTTCTTTCAAAAATAAATATGGAAACTAGGGTTTTCAGCCCTTAATAAGATAGATTAATTACTCAATAAATCCCCAAGTATATTATACAATTATAACGTAAGTCTAAATATTTAACAAATATGTATTTGGTCTTAGTTCTACCCAATTTATATGGGTATTGATTAATTTTTATATAAATTATATACTTATTTAAAATGTAGAGAAATATAAAAGTTATATATTAATATAAAAAAGTCAAATATATATCAAGTCGAGTTTTAGAGTGTTCATGTTCAATTTATTTATAAAATGAGCTTTAAAAATTGTTCAAACTCTGCTTTTTTAATATCAATCCGAGTCACGAACAAACTAAACTTTTTTTGAGTCGACACCAAATCACTTGCGAATGACTCGACTTAATTATACCCATACAAGTTTCGTCCTATTTCAGATTAGATTTCCTTCTAGTTGAGGTATATTTCGTTACTGCTCTTGCTAATATTAGAAGATTGGGCTGTCATTAGAATTTTTAAAAGAGAATGACAAAACAAGACGAAAAATTAGGCTTTATTAAGAACTGAACAAACCATCATATCTCTTCGTGACTATTTAAAATACAATTTAATTTAAGTTTTAATAAAACAAAGAAAAAATCTTGAAAATTGAAGTCATCTTCACAATACATAGGGCAAAACACGTACGTAATCCCCCACAACCTGCTGAGTTGATGGGTATTAAGTGAGGGTTACAGACTACTCCCGAGGACTGCAAACGTTTATAACGTTGGATTACGCGCACGATTTTACTGAGACAACGTCATGTTGTCGTAAAAAGACAAGATTGTTTGACTACAATTGTATTTGTTCTTGCCATCTATCTTCCAATACAATCCATTTCAAGTACAAAAGCTTAACATCTTCTTGCCAATTTTACTTTTCCCAGATTGATTAGTTGCTTAATCCCAAGACAAAGATGTGTGGCAGCACATGATTACCATTACAGACCAGTTGGTTCCATTACATAACCAACATATAAGAGAAAGATGTCTGCAAGCATGATCTGGTCAGTACTTAGTGAGATAACTCAACGAACCAACATAATAAGAGAAGGATGTCTGCAAGCATGATCTGGTCAGTACTTAGTGAGATAACTCAACGGCAATAAGGAAAAAAAGACACTTCATTGAGATCACTGACTGATATTGTTCTGATTTTTCAGTTTCTTCTGTTGCGAGCTATGACGCCACTGTTCCAGAAGAATAACCTTTGTTGCGGTGATGTTGATTAGACTATAATCTTCAAGTGATAATGTGAGAGAGAAAATGACAATTAAACTACAATAACTGTTGAAAAAAAATATTTAAAATAAATACCATCCCTAAAATTAAAATAATATTGATAAAATTAAAAAAAGGTGAGGACGACATCTTGTATCTGGCAAAATTCGTCGAAAAAATATGAAAATTTTTACCTATGTTATCAGAACCAAACTGGTGATCAAACGGAAAAAAAGACTAAGTGGTTGGTTCATTAATCGAACCAGTAATTTATTGGTCGAACCAATAATCTAAAATTTATATATATTATTTAAACTTATATTTCAAAATTATTTAATTTTTTTAAAACCGATTTGGTTTACCAGTTCGACTAGTCAGTACAGTCCAGTTTTGATAATACTAATTTTAACGAATGGTCAGTAATATCTCATCAAAAATCACAATTTCGAAGAATGCTGTTAGTGAATTTTTAACAAAAGATAAAATTCGAAAATATAAATAGTGAAATTATGTCAAAAAAGTTACGATGCTAGCGCTGAAATTTTCCAACAAAGTTCGTTAAAAATATATGTTGATTTTCGCCAGAAAATATTTCTCGACACAAATATTGGTAGGGTTGAGATTGTTTAATGTGAAATGCAAAAAGCCGACATGATGATACTAGAGAATTATAGTCGAAGTGTTGATTGTTTGATGTTTGACAAATTGATTATATATGTTGTGTTGTTTACAAAGTTTATGCAGTGTGCAACTTTTTTAAGTTAGAATGGAAATGATGAATAAAGTAGGGTATACATGAATGAAAATTACAGAATCGTATGACTACTTTCTAAGAATCTTAGAGAAAGACCTTCAAATCCTAGAGTATGCCAAAAGATCTCAAAAAGATGTAGGACAGAGCCCAAGAACAAGAACAGAACAGAACATGACATGACCATATAATTGTTTATTTGATGTTTGATCTTATTATGTTAAATGTAATGATATTTCAATGGCTACATGTTCAAATGGCAATGTTCAATAGTTTATTAGAATAATGTTAGCGAGTAAATGCAGTGGCGGAGCCAGAAAAAAATTATGGTGGGTGCACTTAGTATGACGAGCGAAACTAGATCGTATTTTAATGACAACACATAAAGGTCGATAATTGTTAATTATGATTGTAATTAAAATATAATTTATCATTACTCAACAAACAAAGAAATATATTAACATAATAAAAATTCAATGGTGCTTAAATACAAAATTAAATTAAACAAAATACAAAATTTAATTTTACATTATAAAGATGTTAACAAATTTCTACTCATTTTTATGTTTTAAAAATAAGTCTTAATGACTTCATTGCAATTGTTTCATTTGCAAAACTCTGCATAAACAACATATTTGACAAAAAAAAAAAATCATAAAATAATACACTCGCTATAAATTATCTCATAAACAAGTCACAATCCATCATACATCATTCTAATTTAAGTTTTGATAAGTTCATTTGCAAAAAAAAATAATTAAACAAAACACATACTAACACTTACATGTGGCTTCAGTTTCTGGATTGGAGTTTGAAGAAGGAGAGTTGCTTCTGGATTGGAGTTCGAAGATGGAGAGTTGGAGAGTATGAAGGTGGCATGGAACTGTCAACGGTGGTTTGATAACTTAGGTGGTATGGTAGTGGCGGAGGAGGGCAGTAGGAGAGGGAATATTCAGCTTCAATTTTGGGAGGTTTGTGTTTTGATTTTGGGTGCCAAATATACAAGAAAATGACACTGTTTTTTATTAGACCAAAACGATGTCGTCCCGTTTCCTTTTTTTAATTTAATTAGACCAAAACGACTCCGTTTTCATTTCTTTTCAACCAAAACGATGTCACAGCTCCATCCTCAACCTAAATCCAACCCCTTACCCACCTAACTCATTTCCGTTACAGCTCCACCAACCTCAACCCAACTCCAAGCCCTCACCAGTCACCTCCACCACTCGACCACCTACCAAGTTGAAAGCCGACAAGCCCCAAAAACTATACCCTTATGCCCCAGTTAACGACTAACGAGTGGGGGTGCACCCACCGCAATCTTCCAGCTGGTGGGTGCACGCCGATAGGAGGCATGATAGAACCCCCTTATAATAGGGGGTTCCGCCGGCGCCGGTGGGTGCACGGGCCCCCACCGGCCTGACTCCGCCACTGAGTAAATGTGCAATGCATATATAGATTCAATGGCATAATGGTTGACGTAATGTTTATATGTGTTTTACATATGAATATATGTATATAGAAACCCACATGATGCACCCATGAGGTGTTAGTTGGACTGACAATCCAGCCCTCCTATGAAAGCTTGAATCCAAGTTCGAGTCCGAGGAGAGTCGCCCCCGTGAGGGAGGAGCCGTGCGTCTCGCTCCAAACTCGAATTAGTCTCGGCCAATGTGTCAGAGATACCGGGAGGTTCAGACCAAAAAAAGAAACCCACGTGATGCAAGACGAATTCAGTGACATTTATGTACAACAAGGGTACAATAAACTTGTATAATAATATCTATATGTGTTGAGTACATGAATATTTGATAAGAACTTAAGGTAAAAAAAATAGTTAAATGTTGAATCAAAAAGAAATTTGTTATCATTAATTTGTTATGAATTCGAGAATTTATATAAGCTAAGCATTTTAAGCAAGAGCTTGACATATGTCTTCATAATTGATTGAAACGTGTCCTTATTAAAAGAGTTAGTTTTCATTTAATTTGTTAATTATTATTCAAATTTAATTAAATTTTTTATTGTATATGTCTTCATAATTGCTTGTCATGTATTATCATTAAAAAAGAGTTAATTTTTATATAAATTGTTAATTATCATTCAATTTTATTTAAGTTTTTTATTATATTAAAGTTCAACTACTAAAATTATAACCTCAAATAGGTTAGAAGAAAATTAGTTGTTTCCCATTTTAATCTTTTCATTTGTCCAAATAAAATTGTTAATTATTGCCACATTCATATCTTTTGCAAAGACATTCTCTTTATCTTTCTTGTTTAAAAAAAAATTCTCTTTATCTTTCTTACTTATGTATAAATAGTCTCCAAAACACCAACAACAACCATCACCTTCCTTTCTTTCTTGTACTCAAACATGATTTGAATTAACAACAATAAGAGATATTTTGAAATAGCTTTCAACAAGATTTGTCTCAACTTAGGACCAATTTTCATTCTCTTGGTAGGTTGTGTCACTACTTCTAGGACTTCGAGACCTCATTGATGGCTAAAACTCGAAGATAAAATCATGATTGCTAAAATTTAGAGGTAAAGTCATGTTCTAATTAAATTGTTCTTTATTTCTTAAATGGCCAGCCTGATATCCTGATTGTTGCCATGCGTTGATGCTCAATGAGAAAATAAAATTTTGTACGTTTCAAATTATAATGTTCTAGAGAAATGTTTGTTTTTTAAGTATTAAATTCAAATTTTAATTAAACTATAATTTATTTTGCATAGCCCAGGTATAGAACTAATATATATACATGGGACCCTAGAGGACATAAGAGCAACAAAACTTGCGAGTTTTAAAAGATAATTTATAAAACCTTTGGGTTAGAGTTACGTAAGTAGTGATCAAAATGGATTTTAATAAGAGCAATCCCCAAAAGGAAGTAAAAGAGAAAGAAATAAATTGAATATAAGTACAAGGAATATTATTGATTACTCGAATTATTGATTAAAGGTTGAATGATAATTGAAATTATAAGCATTTACATAAACTTGTACATGTATATGACAATAAGCATAGTATAAATGATATGTTGAATGTAAAATCTCAATTTTTCAGGCATTTTCATACATGTATAGATAAAATAACAAAAATTAGAAGCATATTGAGTGAACTAGATATGCATATAAATTCCACAATCTAACAGTTAGACAAGGATATAGAAAAATAAGAAGAATCAAGTTATGAAATTTTTGGAAACACTTTTCGTTTTAATGCTAACATTGTAATTACTTAAAATATAAAAGGTTGAAGGTTCATGAAAATGATCAGATGAACCCGTTGAATTTAAAATTGTAGCCACATGTCCACATGTGTGTATGCTAGTGTTTTATATAAAATATGACAACAATTTCTATAATCATATCGAAAAATTTTATAATGCATTCTTTAATTGATATAGATATTAAATATAACTAGTTAGTATAAGTAAAATTAATATATAATTATAAATATTAGGGCATGACATTGAATTTATTCTATGATAGTTTATATTCACTAAATCACTATTATTTTTTAGGTTATAGATAAAAGTTGATAGGGATTGCATAGCAATTTTCACGAGTTTTACATAGGTTGACTAGTTGAAGCTTCAAGCATTCTTCTCTCTTGTCAGTTTTCATATGTGTAAATGTTTCATATATATGTTACCTTTTTCTAAAGTTTCTATGATGTTACCTAATGTGTTGAGTGATTGCGGATAGGTACGATGATTGTACTCACATTGATTTCATAACCGCATAAAGTTGATTAGCATTATAGAGCGATACACTGGCTGAGACACTAGCTGTGTGGCCAACTGTGTAACCCCTCTTGTAACATAATTGACATTACACAGTCTAAGATACAAACATACCTAACTATTTAATCTCTTTAGAACTCAAATCTTGCACATGATTTTGAGACACAAGTAGGATAGACATTGTAGCTAAGTGTTTAATTTTTTTGGATTGTCAATTGAAAAATTCATGGTTCGAGGCACATGCCTGTAATCAATTATGTAATATTTTGAGAATCTATTTTGAACTATACAAGTTGTGTAATGTTTTACAAGTGTTAAAATGAATGCTATTAAGGGGTACAATCAAGTATAATAGATATTGACAATGACAATTGATCAAAGATATATTAAAAGAAGGTAAAAGATGTAAATTTTTATTTTATAGGAGTTTCAATAGATTTTAATTACAAGTGTAGCAGAAAGATAAATTAGAGGTATATAGTATATGGGTGTTATACATAGACAGTTCATACACGATATTTGTTTTAATTCTTTGATTTAGTATAATTATTGGTACATGTATTATTAAATATCCAAAATCATCTTTAAAAAATATATTTATTAAAACTTGTGAAAAGTATATTATCTTTATAAATTAAACAATAACTACCTAAAAATTATACATTATACAGCATATACAGACTTCCTTATAAGTAAAATGAAATTCCTTGATAGAATGCATACAACAATGAAATTGTATTAAAAACTTAACACATTATTAATCAAATTCTTGCTATAGCCACATGACTACTTCTACATATCATTGATAAACATCATAATATGAACAAAATTAATAAAAATGATAAAGGTCAAACATTCTACAGAGAGTGATTAAGCCTTAATTTAGTACTCTTTCTGTTTTTTAATATTTGTTAATTTAGTACTAAATTCTTGTTCTTTAAAGATTGTTAATCTAATTTTTTATCACTATTTTTCTTAAAATACTCCTTAATTATTCTAATTAGTTCTCTTTTTTCATTCTTTTTTTCAACACTTATTTTATTTAAAAAAATAAATAAATTATTTTATACCATATTTATTAATTTTCTTAAGCTGGTTAAAAAACTCAAATTAACAAAATCTAATTAGAATCTTGGAAGTTGAAACAAAATCTAAGTTAGAAAGAGGAAACTATGCAGTTTCCAAGAGAGAATATTGAATGCTTTGAGAGTTTTGCTTTGTTTAAAGCAAGACTGATTATTGGGGTTTGAGAAAGAAAGAAAGAAGGAGAGGACAAAGTGAGAAAATCCCAATAAGAAACCACACAAATAAAGTTTGTCATCATATTATTATCATTACGACTCTCTTTATTAGAGTAGATTTCAACTTCAAAAATCAATTACAATATATTTTATTTTCTTAAAGCACATGGAAATTTCAGGGTTTGAATTAAGATTGATTTTTCTTATCCTTGGATGTTTTATGCGTCCTGGTCCTTAAATTCTAAACTGCCATTTTGCTTTTAACAGAAGATTATATTATGGTAGGCAAAACAACATTAGGTCAAATTTAAATGATAAAAGGATTTTATTACATCAGCTCAGAAAACCTTATTGGAAGTCATTCTTATGTAAGATCTCGGTTGAACATACCATGTAATAGTAGTTAGCTTTCCTGCTTCAGTTCGTATCAAGCACCGCCTTCTCCCTGGATAGGTTATACAAATACAGCAGCAATTTTTCCAGAACCTACGAGATTCTCTGCAGCTTGAATATCACCATAATCCAAGAAAGCAACACCAGGCATGACTGGTTCAAAAGGTGAACGATAATGCTTCTTGCTCGTTAGAGCAACAGCTCCCATTGTCCTTCCATATAAGCCGTTAGTGACAGCAATTAACCCTGTAGGATGTTTCTTATCAGGACATAAATTTTTCTGAAACTTTCGAGCAAATTGGCCTGCTCTGTAACTGCCCAAATCAGGATCACCGAGTTCAATCGCATTCACAGCAATCCCAGGATCATATAACTTTTTCGAAGGGTCTAAAAAATAGTAATGGTGTGAAATGAATTGGGTTTGACTCGTTCGAAAAAAATAACTGAGGACTAATTCTGATTGATTAAGAGAGTAGTAATTTAACTAGGATTGGTGGGGTGCGCCAGGCCCATGCAGTAGTGCTAAGCACAGGTAACGCTGGAAGAATGATAAACCTTTAGGGAGCAAGAATGAAAGGTGACATTCACTAAACTTCATTTTGTTCAACTGCAGAATGCTGAGCAGAAAGACTTAAGAACTCTTTGGAGCATTTACGCAGCCGCCTCTCTCTCGCGTAGAATATCCAAAAGATCAAAGATAACATTAATCCTCCAGAAACCATTCCCAAACCAATTACAACCCAGTAACTGAATCGGTTTAGATCTGGACAGTGATTGCTCACTATCCCATTGAATGTCTTCCGGACAAATGAGCAATCTACTAACTCAACGAGGAAAGGACCATAGTAATGCAATGCGTAAGAAACATTAGCAGCATACACCATCTGACTGTAAAATTCAGGCGTCAAACGACCCACAGTGATGCACGTGCCATTTGTGTCAACTTGGCAGATGTATTTACTCCATTCCTGCATTTGTAATAAGCTAAAAAATAAGCATGCAAAAAGCTGTTTAAGCTAGAAGAGAAGATTAAGTTTGAGAACTTTCTGTTCATACTCTGAAGCATACCTGAGATGCATTGTTCAGTTCCACTTCGCCATCAGCACATATATGATCAGTCAAATCTGAGTTGAGTGGATTACATAGTATAGGAACCAAGGGGCCTGATTGATTGTAATATAAACGTTTCAAATGGGGTGGTACGTTGGGAGGCAAGTTTGGCGGCGGGTTCTTGTTGGAAACATCTGTAATGAAGAAGTTAACAACTTTAACAGACTGAAATGTGACATTTTTGCTCTGCTTCAAGGTTTCTTGAGCTGTTGTATTGTCGATGCAAGGGAGAATGTCATCCAAAGCTGTATGTGCTGTAGGATTGTAGACCCATTCATCCATGGCAACACAAGTATCTCCAGCTACACTAGAACAAGTAGCAAAAGAAAAGGGTTACACTGATGTTTATGCTTCTCTAAGTACAGCTCTTGAATCATCAGTTTAACTTTTGCACTAGATAAAAATGTCACTAACACATCAAAGTTTATTCTCATTAAGTGGACTTACTTATGGAGAATGAGGAACAAGCAACACAAAAGCAATGAAGCTGTTGCAAGGATCCATCCTACTATTGTCAATCTGCAATTATCGGTTCTAAGTTAGATTTGTGTGAACCAATGAAAACAATGAATGATGTAGTAGGAGTAAAATATATCGACTCACATGTATAATGAAACTTTCATGCCTGAAATCGACAATACTGCAAACATAAATGCGCGAACAGAAAGTTATAACATTCCGAAAAATGTTCTAACAATTAGCATCTTTTGATATGATTTTTAAACTTACAGAGACCAAGAAAACTGAAAAATAGCATCACAGCAGAAACTGTAATTAAAATCACTCTTCTGCAGCCAAAAAGATAGATAAATTATAAAACCTCAGATTAAAAATAACAGAGAAGATAGATAAATTATAAAACCTCAGATTAAAAATAACAGAGAAGCTGAATATTAACTCAAGCCAATATTTGCTCACATGGAATGAAGAACATCTTGTATTCTGTCTTTGTTTTTATCAGTCTGGTTATGGAGAGTAGCAGCAGACTTGTTTATCATTTTCTCAACCTTGACGATGCTGTTCTGCACACTTGAAGGCAGATATATTTGATCAACTCCAATTTCTTTCGCATCAGATAGGTATTCTGACACGGTTGTCAGGTTTTCAACAGTTTCATTAGCTTGTTTCACTACAAAATCTAGTGTTTTAGTTGTACTTCCATTAAACTTTTCCTCTCCAGTGTAAAGAACAATGCATCCAACTCTGGAAATGTGAATAAAATTACAAATCAGTAATTCCACATAAAATTGGTGCCAGAATTCAGAACAAAGGCCCACTTACATTTCTGCAACTGTAAAAAATATAAGGAGACAGAGAGAAAGTGCATAAAGGGTTTGGGAGTAGCCAGTATTCTTGATCTGGCAGCAGCAATGGCGGATACAGATCACTAATAAATTCACAGCAAATCCAACAAACCAGATCACTGCAATGATGAACAGAGGTGCTGCAGTATATGCCACTGACTACAAGGAAAAAGAACGTATATGGAAGTTCTCAATATTGCTAGAACAATATGATGTAATGGAAAAGAAATAATTTGCAGTGTTAAATGGAATGGATTCGTAGAAACTCACGAAGAAGTAATGTTTTTGAGTGATATCCCATCCACCTGTGTAGTACCTAAAATTGTCAAGAGGGTCTTTCCGGCGTGTTCTCTTTGCCGCTAATATCATGGGAACGTCTTCTTCTACAAGAGACCTCCTCCATGTTTCCCGTCCAACCAGAGCAGGTTGTCTTACCTCATTTGTCTCTGCAAAACCCTCTCGTATTATTTTAAACACCATCATACAATAAATTACATAGCATGAAGTAGCATTAAGTTGAAAAATAATAGCGAAAAGAAGTACGATAAGGGCGGATGGGTGGCTGGAGAAAAGTTTGAGCTCCATGGCACACTGAAAGAAAGGCTGAGGCGACGAAAATGAGGGATGATAGAAGCTGAAAGGGCATTGTTTTTGTGCTTAACATTGTTTTTCTTGTAAGATTGTCGTTTGTTTTAAACCACACTGCTGTTTGAGGAGTACTATTTTATGGAAGCCCTTAGATTTATAGATGTAAACAAAGGAGGACAAAATTTGGATCTTCTTGGTCGGTCGGAATTCCTCTTTTTGTCTTCAAATGGCCGTTTAAGACACTCTATAGTCATGAAGAGAGAGAGAATGAGAGAATAATATTATACTATGTTTTGTCCGAGAGAATATTCTAGAAAACTTCTGGCTGGATGAACAGGGTTAGGCTACAGATATATAAAATATGGCGACAAAAATCACAAGGCATTGGCCTCTCTCTCTAGAATCACAGGATGTGGCTTACTATCTGTTGTTGCTTGTTTGTTGTAAAAATCTCAGTGTTCTCTAGAATACAAAAACATCTGCAATTTGAAGTTGATGTTAATTACTGATATATGATCGTTTGGCTTGTGAATCCATGCCTCTCCTGATCAAACAATCGATTGGGTTTAACAGATGATAGTATTAAAGCTGTGACTCAAAACTGTTCAATGCTTGAATCTGATCTTATTCAGATGGAGACTTTCCTTGCCTCACGTCGTTTACATTGAACGGAATCCTTCTTTTGATCCAAATGTGTCAACTTACTCTTGACTAGGTGGATTCTTTCAACGTTCTTGAGATGGAAGCACTTCGTTCGGCTCAATTTCTTGAAATCTTATCGTGGATGTACTGAAATCGACTGAGATCTTTAGAATTTGGGTATACAGTAGACTTATTTTGATTCTTGGTGAGTTAAAAGTTCAGCGAGGCATCCGGTGGATAATCTGTGCTTGCCTACTACCAAGTGGTGAGTTTTTTATGCTGTTTAAGAAGTTACTACCATTTCTGTGAATAGTCTAAAATCTTTTATGTTGCAATGGAATGTGTTCATGACTCTTTCCTGAACTAGGCTTCAACTGAAACTAGACTGGAAAGTGTAGTTACATATATGATTCTGCACCTTTCATTAGCATTTATTTGCACATTCATATCTTGGGGATATTTGCGTATCCCTTTTCTATCCGTTATTAAAAGCCTTTGGTACTGCAAAACAAAATTATTTGACAATTTCAGCTACCACGTCAGTCTAAACTAATGTGTGAAACTCCAGAATTATACTTGACAAAACACACAAACCAAAACGGAGATAGCATATACCCAATATCATATGGCAAATTATATCGAAAAGCTTTCTTGCTAAAAGCAACGATGCTTTGTCGTCGCAGAGTTTCGAGGTATCCGAGTGCCTTTTCCTGAGGCTGTCCCGTTAAAAGTAGGAAAAGCTCAGAGGAATCCAAAGCAATCGGCAATGTACTTTCAGTTTGATTGTTTCCTTTAAAATATCAAAAACTATGTACATAGGATTCTGCAAAACTTTATCCTAGGAGAAGCTCTCCATGGAAGACACTGAAATCAAATGTATTATGCTAAATTGAATGGATTTATAAGCAACAACCCGTAATAATACAACATGAGAGAACAAACACATGTTAGTTTGAGATCAGCTGTACTTAGTTCTTCCTTCGAGTATTCCGCTTTTTCCCCTCATTTGAATTGTTACCCACAGAGGAATCCACAGCAATCGGCAATACATTACCATCCTTCAATTCATCGGATACTGAGAGCTGCTCCATTCCCTGTTCTGCTTCTAGTTGTGCCATTAGATCGCTCAGCTGCAACTCCGCAGATAATGAACTCTTACACTCAGAACAATCATTACTGAGAAATTAGACATATTAGCTTTGAGATTCCACAAATCTCTACCTGCTTTTCCAGATCTTGAATTTTATCATCCCTCACTCTCAGGGCTTCTCTCTCCCTGAAATATCATTCTACTTGAGGATTTTTAAAGAAAAAACAAAAGAGAATAAAAGAAAAGAAAAAACAGCGTGGTATGGAATTTTGTAGAATCCTTTCACAATCTACTAAATAGTGAAACAGTACAGAAAAAAAATTTGGTGACTGGAGGTCTTATCCACAATTTTACACTGGCAGCTTCGAAAATGGTTCCTTTATCTAAAAATAATGCAGCAATATAAGAAATAAGTATAGTGACTGCTTTTCTTCACTCTTTTTGAACCAAAATTTAACAGCATTTCAACCATTGGAAGAAGATCCAGTTCTGGGAAGTTATTTGAAGAAAGCAACTAGACATTTTTGTTTTACCGATTTGTCATTTTAACCAGACTTAACATATCAATTCCATCAGGGGCACAGTTCTTCAAATAATGAGATGAAGAAAACATCAGATACAAGCAATTAAAAATTCTCATTTTTCTAAGGAGCAGTCACAAACCTCTCTTCCATCTCCTGAATCTTCACTTTCCATATCTCCTGATTTTTCAGAAGATTCTCATTTAACTAGAAAAGAAAAAAACAGAAGATGAAATTGTTTAGAACAAAAGTAGTCATACAAATATTGAATTTCTAAAGGATAGATTCCATTTGAATACTCTGCAAATTATCCAATTTATTATTTTCAACAAATCAGAAAACAAGACTTACATCATCGAGAAATTTCTTCTCTTTAACACTTCTATCTAGCTTAGACTGCAGCTTCTGCACTTTCTGGGCAACAGCAGTTTTCACTGATTCGGAAATTTCTTTTTCAGTTTCTTCTTTGACCTCTAGTAACAAATTCTCAAAATACTACATAAAAAACAATAATATATAAGTTATGCGTTTCTATATTTTATAAATGAAACAGTAGTACATTAATAACAAACATTTATGATGAAGTCAACTGGTCATTGTATGAGACATGAACAAAAATATAATAACCAAGTTTTTTAGTATAACAGCGTTGAAATGCAAAAACTAGAAGATAAAGCACTTACTTGTTTTTGGTTCTCAAGTTGCGTGGCTAGGAGCTCATTATATTCATTCACAATCTGTACAGGTACAATGAATGAGATAGCAGAATAACAACAATGTAAAGCAATAAAAATAACATAATACTTTCACCATCAGAGAAATATAACATTACTGCTTCAACTTTGCTGTTCAAAAGAGCCTCACTGATTCCGGAATACAAACAATCACAGTTTCCACAACCATCATTACCATGCAAACATTGGGCATTTAACTCTACTAATTTTCCGTCAGTTTTTGATTGAATCAGTCTGTGAACGTAATTGTCACCGACATAGTCCCACACTCGTTGTGTTTCCAATTCAAGAGAATAGCAATGTTGCGTTTCTTTCCAATGTAGTATAGCATGTCCCCCTTTATACCTATACCACAGATCTCTTCCATGAGAGGAATAATTAACAGAAAAGGAATCTATTATATGATTACAAATATACAAAAGATTATAATAGCAAAAGAAATGAAATAACCTGCCACAGCCAACAAAGCCACAAATCACACAAATCCAAAGATTCTCAGAAGTTTGACAGACAAAACATATAGATTTTTCAGCCTGTTGCTGGCAATATCGGCAAACCTGAAATGAAAGAAACTAGTCAGTTATACCTTATTTTACTTCTTTACAAAAAAAAGAAAAAAAATCAACATCATCAAACAGCATGCGGCACTGCATAAATTCAAAGGCGTTTGAAGAATCACTTACTGGACAAGATGAATCTGTCCATTTTGAGATGCAAGAACAATGGAAGGAGTGATTGCATATTGTAGTGAGTATTCCGCCCAAATCTTGGTCTAATCTCTCTGTAACAATACAAATTCCGAGTCCACAATCCCATAAATTTCTTGGTTCAAAAGATCCCATCAATTTCTCTATTTGCTGAACATAATTCTATTTAATCTGAGGACTCCAGGAGCAGGACAGTGGAAAATAATATCACATTACCAAATTACAAGTTATGTTGAAACTTTCTTAGTGCAAAGAAATTGGACATTACTCCTGTAAGCAATGAAGTTCTCTTTAATGAGTTTTTCCAATTACATAAACACAAAAGGCCAAATCACCGTCAGATGAAGCTCAAAGTGTTTGCAGGCAATTAAAAGCTTTCTCTGGCTAATTATTTCTGCTTTTACTACCAATGTAGGCCCCTTATGTATGCGTTATGAACTAAAAAATTTTTTGATCTGCAACGTGTATTCTTCTGCGAAAACTCAGTTTTATCTTACTAGTCTGTTCCAAAACAAATAAGCATCATGAATAAAGAAGTCACTGAAAATCTACTTTTTTCTCTCTTTATTGTGAACATACAAAAACACTGACTTTTGCATTTGTGCTTATGCTATAAATAAATTTGTAAACTCAGTCATACCGAGACAAACTGGACACGAAGGCTGTTCTGAGTTTGCTGAGGAAGGCTGAGAATGCTCAAGTGAACCACTGTAGCCAGTAAACTGTACATCAACTGTGTAAAAAACTCGGCAAACATCTTCCTGTGTAAAATCAATTGCAAGAAAAAAATTTAAAAAAAGGAGCATTGATGCTAAGCTATTACTTGTGACAGCCAACATTATATGGCTCACAGAAGAAAGAGCAAAATGTTACCTCTAAAGAATTAAATTGTCTACCATTAAAATGCTGGTAGAATTTATCAGCAGAGCTCTGATTATCAAATCTTATCAAAATAGAATAACGATCCTCCATTCCATCAGTCCTACCATTCAAAAGCAACAAATTAAAAAAGATCGCTCTCAAAAAAACACATAGAATTTAAAACAAATATAAAGCTGGTGAATGCGTCCACACTAAACAATCTTGGAAAGCAAAATCCACACTAATTACATTAACCTTGAAACATAACGGTTAATTCCCATTTAAAGCTGCATTCATCACATCCCAACAACTTGAAATCAGCTATGCTATCTTTATCTTTTCATGTAACTCTCCTCTTCAAGATAAGTCCAAACTCATACAAATTTCAGTAAAACTAATCCACAAACTCAAATACTCCTTTGTTTCTCAACAAGAAAACAAGTACGAATTAAAGCATAGTGTGTTTACTTGTAGTTCTAAAAAATTACTCCAATTCAAGTAGCTACTACAAAAACAATAACAATAAAATCATATACATACCGAACAATTCGCATTTCCAAAATGTGCTGAATAAAAAACCCACAAAACTGACAAAAATCCGCATACGTCATATGATTACCAACACCCAAAACCGTCACCAGCGGTTTCCTCCCAACCTAATTAACATTACTTGAATAATAAAGCACAGTTCAGACAAAAAAAATAGAGGAGGGCAAAAATGTAATTGGACATACGGGAAGAGACGAATCGTGGTCGTTGGAGAAAAGATGCATGACGCCGCGGGTCTCTTCAATCCTAGGGTTTCCGGAGGAGAAATGGAAGGCTTGAGTGATTGATGAGGATGAGGTGGAAGTGGAAGTGGAGGAATCGCCGCTCATCATTTGTGCCTCTCTGGAACTGGGAATTGCTCTTCTGCTTTAGCTTCTTGACATTGCTAGTTGCTAGGTACCGGGGGGGGGGGGGGGGTCCTTTTTGATTTACGTTGCACTTGGACATCTATTTATATCTTTTTCCTGTCGGCGTATTTATTTTAGGACAATTGCACATTTTATCTTAACAACTATCTTCAATATCGAGTTAGGAAGAAAGAGTTAATTTAATTATTGAAAGAAGTTTATTATTTAAAAAGTAAATTATTAAAGAAGTGTTAAATTTATATATTTAGTATAAAAATATATTTTATAAAAATTTTTATAAAATAAAAATTTTAAATATTTAAAGATGATTTTATCTTTAAAAATAAAAATAAATGTAAAAAATGAGAGTTGATGATATTTTTATACTATGAAAATAAATTGTTTAGGGTTGAGTTATTTTTTTTCTACTTCCTAAAAAGGTAAAACAAAAAATTAAATAAATATGACTAAATGAATATCTTTTTTAAATTTGATTAGAATTGTTCTTGAAAACTGTTGTAATTATTGGAGAACGTGTTGTTTCAAAAAGTATTATAATGTAAGAAAGTTAGTTGTTTGGTAATTAAAACACTGTTGTAATTATAAAATCAATTTGAATTTGATTTGGTAAAAATTGATCTTAAAACTAGTTGTTGTACAAATGATAGAAAATGACAATGTAATGAAAGAAGTTAGTTTTTTGGTAAAAAAAAATGTTGTAATTAGAAAAATTGATTTGAATCTTGTTTGGTAAAAATTAATGTTAAAAGTAGTTGTTATAGAAATGACAGAAAATGACGATATAATGTGTAAAAATATAAATATAATTAAAATATAATATATTTTCCTTAAATTAAAATGTTTAATAAAAAATAATAATTTTAAAAATTAAGTTCTAGATCAATTCTTCATAATAAATAAATATATTTATCCATAGTTTCTTCGTATCAATATATTTGTAGCTATTTGATCACGAGCTTCATTCATCTCTTTAGATTTGTTATTTCTTTGACTGTTTTATGATTGTAAATTTTCAATGTCTATAAAAATATCATGCGGCACAAAATTTGGATTTGCATCAGTGTTAGATATAGAAATTTTTTTTAGCGAGTGCACCGAAATGATGGCATTTCATCGTTATAATGAGGTGACGACGTCATGTGAAACTTTAAACAAATGAATTTTGTAAAGTGGTTTTGAGATGAGTAAGGGTAATGTATAAACGAGTTTGGATGCAAATAGTGATTTTTTAAGGATTGATTGCATATATACCTTCTTGGTTTATATCAAGTTGATATTTAGATTAAAACGATAAAAAAATTTATATATAAGTTTATTTTTAAAAATTATAAAAAAATAACAATTTAGTATATATTAAGTTAAAAGTTTTTATATTAAGTTTAAATATATGAAATTAGATATAAATTTATACATAAAAATATGTAAATATATTTATAAAATTTACTTATAGTTTATATTAAGTTTATATCTACGAAAGTTCATTCCGTAAAAAGTATAATTAAAAAATAAAAACTAATATTTTACAAAAAGAAAAATAAAACATGCATATTTCTGCAAATAAAAAAAAACAATGTACTATATAATTAATTTTGTTTTTAAGCAAGTTTGAGTTCGAATATGATTACAAATACCCGACCTAATCACATATTATTGCATCTCAAAGTTATTTATGGACAAGTAAAAGTAAATGTAACGGCAGGAGTTGTACAAGAACGACGTGAAGTGGTGAGACTCTCCTATTCAGACACGGACACTCACAATTTCAAATCCATTCCATAACCAATGGCTGCTCCTCTTAATCATGGTTATACCATCCTCTATATAAACCCTCCCTCCCACTTTCATTAATCTCCCTCACACAATGCCTTCTACTACAACTAATAAATCTTTCTGCACCGAAACGACTCCCTCTCCGATCTCACTAAACGAACAACCCAATACGTCGTCGTCCCAACAAAACAAACCCACCTGTCTATTCTCTACCACCCTGGCCCTGACTCCTTAGTTTGCTGTTCTCTCTGTAAACTCTCTTTCACAAGCAACACCACCAATAACAACATTAAAACCAACTCCTTTTATACTTCCAATGACAGCACTAAAGCCACGTCGTTTAATCCCACCAAGAACGCTAAAACGAATTCTTGTCGCACGGGCTCTAATTCGTTGGTGAGAAAGAGTAAAGCCGCAAGAGTTTTAGTAAGGAGAGCATTGCGGAGGTTTTTTCCACCGTCTTCAAAACAGTTTCGCCCGCGAGCCGCTTTTCAACCCAAACCCACCCGCTTCTCTCTCATGTCAATACCCTAATCTTAGGATTTCCTGACGAGTTGTCAGTGGATCACTGAGTTAACTTGGTTTTTTAATTCCGATGTCGATCAGATGAAAATCTTCAAGTTAGTTTCAACTAACAGCAAAAATATATTGTTTCCTTTTTTCCTAGATTACATTAATTACTTTTGTATACTTTTTTTAAAGATAATTAAGAGCAAGGACGATACTTATGAATGTGCATGCAGTATTTATTTCTTGACAAATTGTGAAAATTGACTCATAACAATTTAGTTTTTACATAATTACCTTATATGATCCATCAGAATATAGTTTTCAACGGAACGAATATAGAAAGGAACACAAGAATTAGAATTTGGAGGACCATGAAGGCCAAATATTCACGACGAATTAATTGATATCTAAATCATTAACATCATTAACACTACTAAAGACAGAAATCTAAGAGAACCAAGACAAGAAGCTAGATTTAGAAGGTGGAGTACCAAGTATTCTAAATATATTACAATTATAGTGTTCCCTCAATATTAGTCTAATTAATTTTACTTTATTTTGTACTTTATTTTTTATATTTAATTTAATAATTCATTAATTAACTTAATTATTTTATTTATTTTACTTGAAAAATATAAATATTATTAACTAATTATTTAATTTATAAAAAAATAATTTAAAAATAAAAATTATTAAAATAAAAATCAATATTATATTAATTAAATTAATTGATTCAACTATTAATAAATCTTATTTATCAAATTATAATTAAACAATGAATTCATTAAAATTAACACTAATACCTAAACTAAATAATTAATATTTTATAATAAAAAGCAAAGTAAACATTAGTGAACTTAATTACATTATTAATAATTAAATATTTTATAATAAACATGTCCAAAAGAAGATGAACTCCAGGTGGTAATTACTAAGACCAAAATAACTGATATTAGTGGACTTAATTACATTATTTGGTTCTGTACAAAGAATGCAAACATTGTCCATAATCTTGTGTATAAATGGCCCTCCACAAATAGGAAGTGTACAATCCCTGACCAATTGGCTAGGATAAACCAAAGAGAACTGAAAACCAATAGAACCAAACCAAAAACTTGTATATTTGCATTCGATATATTTAATTGTGTGTACATGAGTATTCATATATTGCCATTATTAAAACAAAAGAAAAATAAGTATAAAATTGTTTACACCAAAAAATAATTCTGGTCCACGGACCGAATGAACCGGACAAGCCCGATTTCATTACGAATAAATTAGCAGAAAATATCATGGAATCAATTCAGGAAATAAATCAAATATTCAAAAAATATTTGATTTGCTATGCAAGGCAAATAGAATCAATTAAGAGAATATTTGATATCTGTCAAAAAGAAACAAATCTGCCGCCAAAGGAAACAATTCTGCCGTCAAAGGAAGGTGATTCTTGCCAGAGGCTCTATAAATGCAAGAATTGAACGGCAAAAAGGGGATCATCCACAACAACACACCTCTGGTAGCAAAAACTTTGCTTCTACTTTATTTTTCAGTCATTGGCAGCCTTGTTTTTTTTCCATTGACAGCTTAGTTTTTTCCATTGACAGCCTTTGTTTTTTCATATTTTCTTGCAATATACTATTTTATTTCGGTTTTATTGAGATTATTCATATTTTCCAGCCATTGATACGCTTTATTTTTTCGCATTATTCTTATAATTTACCATTTTATTTCAGTTTCTTGTTATTTATTATTTTTGATTTGACGATTTGAGTTCATTGAGTCAAGGACCCTTGAGGAAAAATCGTCCTAATTTTCTCATTTGCAATCGTTTGATTAATTTCGGATTTCGCGCACTTTACTTTTCTACTTTTAATTTATTTTTCGTTTGAAATAACGGTAAAATTCCTGGCACGCTTTTATTTTAATTTTTTATAACATCGTTCGCGCTTTCGTTGTTAGGAAAGGACGACATTTGTCACCTTTTAAAAAGAGGCAAACAATTTGGCACGCCCGGTAGGACCACGTGTTGAAAATGGTAGTGACAATAAATCAAGAAACTGAGGTCAAGGAGGTGCTACAAGCTTTTATGGCAATGCAACAGGAATTGGCAATGTCCCTAAACCAATTTGCTCAGACAATGACTCAATTGACCCAGGCCTTGACTCAGTTTGGGAAGGTAGTTTCCATGCAGAAACCCTATGAAGAAATGGTCGAGAGTGCCCAGCTCAAAAAGGTCGGAACAACCCATGACCTCTTCTCTGCCAATGGTTCATGTTGTGATTGAACAAGAAAAGATGCCTAAAGAAACCAACGCTGTGGAGGTCAGAGGAGATACAAAAGCCTACAAGGGAAACAGATAGCTATGGTCGATCGACCCCCACACAAGATGGAGGATGTGCCTAAAACTCCAACTCCGCCAGTGGGTAAGTCTACCACTCGTAACCAAGGGTGTACTGGCCCACTGACACAACCTAGGTTGTACGAAGAAGGAGGCCCCTTCAGTGGCAGAAACATCACGCTTGGGGGCAATGGAAATTTTGAACTTGCTGTCAATGGATTGATCCTTGGGCAGAACTCCCATTTGCTGACAAAAGAAAGGGCAAGGGGGCAATGGTATCCCGTCAATGGATTTAAGGAGGAAGAACTTATGGGTAAAGTAAGGGTGCTCATGGCTAGTATAAGTAATCTGGAGGCTAGGGAGCATGTGGATTCAATTGGTGAAGATATGAAAATAATGTTTAGTCTTTTCGAGGAGGTTGAAATTGGGGACCAACCACTGCCAAAGGAAGATATGAACAAGCCATTGGCTTTTGGGTTCCTGTCAGAGGTAAATCATGCAAAACCACTGCAATCAAAGACCCACGTCAATGGAAAGCCCTTGGACAGGGTAATGGTGGACAAAGGATCGACTATTAATACTTTACTAAATTTAGGAAAATGAAATTTGGTTTTGGTTTTGGTTTTAAGATTTGGTATAAATATTAATACACCATTCAAGCTTAAATACTTTAAACTTTTTGGTGTAGGGGGGCAATTGTTTACACCAAAAAATAATTTCGGTCCGCAGACAGAATTAACCATACAAGCTCGATTTACTTACGAATAAATTAGCAGAAAATATTATGAAATCAATTCGATAAAAAAGGAAATAAATCAAATATTTAGAAAA
>CANYCX010053974.1:0-12581 GCA_948193385.1 Breynia disticha f. nivosa
ATGTGTTATTGAAACATACATACACTTGTCCGATCATCAAATATCTACATTCATTCAAATCTGAATATGCACTTTACCTTGCACTAAATATGTTCGATCATTCCACCGAGCGCGTAGATTAATTGACGTGGGGTTGTTCTAACTTAACTAGAGATCTCAAGTTCGAGTCATAGATACACATATATGTTAAAACTCGGTTGGAAGGACTTTGCCGCCTTTATGGTTTTGCCCGATTCTAATGAGAATTAATACTCAAAATACCTTGTGATTCAGACAAAAAAAACACATGGATCATGCATCTTCCACCTCCCTTCCAAATTTACGTTTCAAAATAATTAAAATCAAAAGCTACATGATTCTGTCACGTCATTTTGTAAATGTAATTAAAATAAGTTAATTCACGCTTATTTTCCCTATAAATATTACATTGATGATTTTTTTTTGGGTTACAATGGAAGGTATAAACAGTACCCACATAACTAATTTATCTCACTCTACAGATAATTCTGAGAAGAGAAACTCCCACAATATCTTCTAGGAGTGTTGTTTAAGTTCCTGGGGAGGGGTTTCCACAATATTACATTGATGATTAATTGTAACTTAATGAAATCACTCAATAAACTCTTCTCTCTCTCTTAGTGTTTTTTTTTTGTTTGTTATATTTTGTTCTTGATTATTTGAGATACCATAAATCTAAACATAAAGATTTGGAGAAAATTCTATTGCTTTTACATGAGAATTAGACGACTAAATTCGCAGATCATCTAATATACAACTCCGACATCAAGGAGACTTACTAATGTAATAATCCTTTAATAAACTAACCCCTTTGATAGTGGGAATAATCACACCTTTTTACCCTTTTAACTAACATTCATTTAATAAAACTCATCATATTTGTACATATTCAATTTTATTCACTTTTTTTTTTTTTTAAAATACTCAACTCTCTTAAAAAAATTATTCTATGTAACTATTTTTATTGGTTAATTGTGAAAAAAATAAATAAAAAAATATTAGAACCGTTTTGCATCTTACATGATATTTGAATTTTTTAGTGTTAAAAAACCCTTGAGAGTATAGTTAATTTACTTACGAGTTAATTACACACTATACAATTTTTCTTTTATTATTACAAAATATCATCTTTTAGAAATTTTTTTCAGAGTGTACATTAATGTTTGCACCTAAACATTTTTTTCTCATGAATTTTTTTTTCTTCATTATATCTTGAATTTCAATTTCTTTTCACAAAGTTTAAGATCATATTTTAGATTTTTCTTTCTTTTATCTCATCATTTCAGTTACACAAATTTTTTACTTTTTTTTTCTTCAATTTATGTTTATCTCATTTATCCTTTATCGATCATATTTTTTCTTTTACATTTTTTCACAAAATTCTTTCTTATAGTTTTTTTATTTTTCTTACGTCATGGTAAAAACTCGTCAATGTACTTTCTTATGTAAGTTTCAATTTTATTATAATTATGAAAATATAAATTTAATACTAATTTATATATTGTGTTTTACTGATTTCTTTACCAATTGTGTGAAGATTGGCATTACATCAACTTTATGAGTTTAAACTTAAAATAAATTTCATAAAAAATTCATATTTATTTTATATACGAATTTTATAAATTTTCTAAAGTTTTCTACTCATTTTATATCACTACGAATTTTATGTACTGATTATTTATCATAATTTTATGTTAAACATAAATGTAATATAAATTTAAAATATAATTACTGAAAAATTTAAATCAATCTTAATGTGAATATTTATGTTAGATATTATGACAATGTATATAAACATTTGATACACAATATTTTTCTGTTAAAAAATAAATGGTTGATGATTAGGTAATTAATGTAAAAAAAAGTATTCACTTTATATGACATGTAAATAAAAAATTTATAGTGAGAAAAATTTTAATATTTTTTAATTTGCAATTAAAAAAGAAAACCAAGGTGTAGTCGTAATGAAATAATTATGTAAACTATTACGTTTTGAGTTTGAAATTATAGGAATATCAGTGTATATTTGTTCATTTTTGTTTATGTCAGATTCTAGTTTATCAATTATATGAATGACTGATTTCATATTTTAAAATGCAAAAATGTTACTTTTTTCTCTCGATATATGAACAATAATGAACAACAATGAACACTAAACATATATATGAACATACCATGATATTTTTACAATTGTAAACTCAAAATTGAACGTTAATATAATTGATGACCTAGAACTGGCATAAACTAAAATAAACAAACAAACAACATTTCTATAATTGAAAACACAAAATTAGGCATTCCCGTAATTTTCCGATTTGTAATCTGTCCTTTTCTTACGGGCTCTCTAATTTGGAGGCCCAGTAATTTCGGGGCTTTTAAATGTGAGAGACGTAGATATCTGGAGCGAGTACATGAAAATATCTGATTGCGAGTACGAGAAAATATCGAAAGATAGTTTGTCAGCAAACACCTTCCTCTAATCTCAGCTCCTCTACTCGCCCAGATTTCGACGCTGCCCATCACTCCCTATATTGTGTTTGTAAACGCCTTCTTCTTCACAAACTCCCTCCTATTTTTTCCCTCCATTTTTGTAATTTTCAACTATTTATTACCTTTTATAAGCTATGGACCTCACTTGATCCTACAACTTGAATTCCAATTCTTAAATGAACCATCTTGCTTTAATTCTTTTTTTGTTGTCTACAAATGGGCTCTTTTTATTTTCCTTCAATTCCTATTGTTATGTAATTTTACTTGTGGGGTTTGTTGTCTTACTTGTGAGTAATGAGAGTGTTGCATTGCATGATCTGAATTTACTGAAATTGCTTAAATTTGAGTTGTGAAGTAATGTATCAGTTCAATATGTAGTTCTGAGAAGTGGGTATTTGAGTTTTTCTTTTCTGTATCTCAATTTTTGAAGCTTTGTGCTTCTCAGAGATAATTATGTTATGTCTTTTGAAGGATCAAATTTCTAAAATTTGCAACTTTCTTTATATTAAATCTCTGATGCTTTTTTTAGAAATCTGGATTGTTTTCTTTGTCTTCATGATGAATGTTTAATTGCAATTTTGAGTCCTTTATCTTACCTTATTTACTTAATAAGTGAGATGTTTTGCTTTTTAGTTGGTAATCTTATCACAATGGATGCTTAAAGATGATGATCATTTAAAAATTCATGTTGGGATCAATGAAGAATTTGCTAGACTGCACCACAGTAGCATATACTTTCGTGAAATTTACAAATTTTTTGAAATTTGTCTACTTTAAAGTTTAGCAGGACTGATGTAATAAAGATCTGCAACTAAATATTTATACCTGCTGAATAAGAAGAAAAAGAAAAGCTTCATTTTTTCCTTATTACTATTTGTCTTTATATGATTACAATAATTTAATTCATGACTAACTGGGCCTTTGATGAATTCCCTTGGGTAATTTCCGGATTAACTGTTTTGAACTTTTCTAAGATTGTTGCTGTCATTTCTCTTGTGCTGCATTCGAATTATATTCAATAGCTATTGATTCTACAGATGATCGTGGCCTACTCTTTTACTGTCTTTTATTGCTTCCTGTTATTTAGGTGCAAAGGCAGGAATCTAGTTTGAAAAATGTATTTTCTTCATGGGGATAGATCTTGAACAACATTCTGAACAATATATCAAGAATAACAATAGGCCAAATGTGATCGTAAATATGGCGGAAGGGGGAGATGGAGCATCCATTAAGGTTGGAAATGCTGTGGTAGTTTTCCCAAACCCTTCTGGTAATGCCAATAAAAATATTGAACTTGCTAGTAGAGGTGTTTTAGAGGATAGAGATAAAGAGTGCAGTGGAGAAGGAATAAACTTGAATTCTGTGAAAGCTTTGGAACCCCATGATGGAATGGAATTTGAATCGAAGGAGGAAGCGTCTTCATTCTATAAAGAGTATGCAACCTCCATGGGATTTTCCACTATAATAAAGTCCAGCCGTCGGTCAAGGATATCAGGGAAGTTTATTGATGCAAAATTTGTATGCTCTAGATATGGAACTAGGCAAGACCTAATTAGTACAGCTGAAGTACCACAACCTGCTTTGAGAGCAGAGGGTGCAACCAGCATACCTGTTAAGAAAAAACGAGGTAGGGTGAATCAGTCTTGGTCAAAAACAGATTGCAAAGCATGCTTGCATGTTAAGAGAAGGGAGCAAGATGGTAGATGGATTGTCCGTAGCTTTGTTAAAGAACATAACCACGAAATTTTCCCCGAACAGGCATATTATTTTCATGGCCGTCGGAATTTGGATTTAGGTAACAACAATTTTGATGCTACAAGGGCAAGAACAAACAAAACGTTTGTTTCAATGACTAAACAGACCGGTGGGATTAAGAAACGTGAAAATCGGAAAGCGAGTGGCACAACTGAATCTGGTCCCTCACAGATTTTGATGGTGGATGAGGGAGATGCTCAAGTTTTGTTTGATTATTTCATGAGTATGCAGGGTGAAAATCCAAACTTTTTTTATGCGATAGATCTTAATAAAGAACAATTTCTAAGAAATGTTTTCTGGGTCGACGCTAAGGGTAGGCTAGATTATTGCCACTTCAGTGATGTTGTTTTCTTTGATACAACATATATCAAGAATGAATTCAAGCTACCATTTTCTCCCTTTATAGGTGTAAACCATCATTTGCAATTTCTGTTGCTTGGAAGTGCGTTAGTTGCTGATGAGTCTGTATTAACATATACCTGGGTGATGCGTGCGTGGCTTAAAGCAATGGGTGGACGTGCTCCAAAAGTGATTCTTACTGACCAAGACCAAGCTCTTACAAAAGCTATTGAGGAGGTTTTTCCTGGTTCTCATCATTGTTTTTGTTTGTGGCATATACTGAGCAAGATTCCAGAGAAACTCAGTTATGTAATTAGGCAGCATGATAATTTCATGACTAAGTTTAACAAATCCATATTTAAATCTTGGACAATTGAGCAGTTTGAGAAGAGATGGTGGAAAATGGTAGAAAGATTCGGCCTAAGAAATGATGTATGGTTTCAATCGTTGTATGAAGATCGTAAAAGATGGATACCGACCTACATGAGCGACAACTTCTTGGCAGGGATTTCAACAACTCAGAGGTCAGACAGTATAAGCTGTTTCTTTGACAAATATATCCAAAGAAAAACCACACTGAAAGATCTCTTGGAGCAACACAAATCCATTCTACAAGAGAAGTTTGAAGAGGAAGCCAAGGCTGATTTTGAAAGTTGGCATAAACAACCTGGCTTGAAATCTCCCTCGCCCTTCGGGAAACAGATGGCAACATTATATACTCACGCAATATTCAAGAAATTCCAGGTTGAGGTATTGGGTGTAGTTGCCTGTCATCCCAGAAAAGAAAGTGAAGATGGAGAAATTACAACTTTCAAGGTTCAAGATTTTGAAGAAAACCAGCATTTCTTAGTGTTATATAACGAGTCAACGACATCTGTATCCTGTTCGTGCCATTTATTTGAGTTCAATGGTTTTCTTTGTAGGCATGTCTTGATTGTTATGCAAATGTCTGGTGTGCATAACATTCCATCTCAATATATATTAAAGCGTTGGACAAAGGATGCAAAAAGTAGACAAACTATCAAAGTACATGGAGGTGTTGTTGAGTCAAGGGTCCAACGGCACATAAATCTATGTCGACGAGCCTTTAAATTGGGTGAAGAAGGGTCTATGTCTCAAGAGAGTTACAACATTGCCATAAATGCTATAGAAGAAGCTTTGAGAAAATGTGAGTCTCTGAACAATCCAATTCAGACTTTACTAGAACCTGTATCGCCATCTGCAAATCGTCCTTGCGATTATGAAGATAGTACTACATCTAAGGCATATAAGAAGAATGTCGTATCCAGGAAAAAACAGGTTTGTCATGACTTTGCGGTTATAATATTCGTTTGAAATGAAGCTTTGCCTTACATGAGTGGAGATTTTATGCTGTGCAGGTATATCCAGAGCAAGAGATTGGAACTATTGGGATGAACGATAGTTGGAACGATAGTTGGCAACAAATGGTTAGTTGTTGATGCTTTATACTCTCCCTCACTCTCGCTTTTATAATTGCACAGTGCATCCTTCAATATTCATTTGAAAGTGGGTTGCTCACATTTTGTTTTGGCTCTCAAATGTTCAAGCAACACCTCGTGATTGTTCTTATGAAAAAAAATAACAGACAGAAGCATTAACACAAAAAAGTTTAGGACATCCTAGCATTTTAGTTGGACAGGTCGTAATCGTATCAGTGATTTTTTCCATCAAATATCATTATTTATGATATAAACATGCAAAAATTGAATTTGTGTCATTCGTGTCATGTCTGACCGTGTACTCATTAATTGTGTTTTCGGGTTAGAAAATTGCCAGCCTTACTTTATGTCAGTATGTCTTATGGAAGAAATTAACCTTGTGAGTTCTTGCTTTTTTCTTATTTTTTCTGTAGGAACACATAAATCCAAGGGCTTCAACACTTGATGGATATTTTGGTTCTCAACCTATTGTGCAGGGAATGGTGTGTTATCTTTACTCATATCAGCTCGGTTCCTTTTGTAACTCATTCATTTGTCATTATATTCACAGAGGAATTATCCATTCTGTATTCCATTGATTTTCTGCAGGGACAATTAAGCTCTATACCTGCAACCCGTGACGATTACTACACTCAGCAGAGTATGAATGTACTGGTAACTTTTGTCATAATTTGTGTGTATTTTTAGATTGGGATTCACAGAATCTTACCATCACACATTGATATTGATCTGAGTAAATTCAATTACCCACCTGTAGGGACAGATGAACTCTGTTACACCAATCCATGAAGCTCAATTCATGAGTCAACAAAGGATGCAAGGGATGGTATGTCATTCTTTACTCATTCCACACTACAGAATGTTTGATCATGCTTCACAGGCTATGCCACATTACAGGGATGGTATGATATGTATGATTTTTATTCTTTCAGGGGCAGTTACAGTTTAGACCACAAAACATGCCTAGCTGTTTCGACCTGCAGGATGGTCTACAAGAAATGGTATGCGTTGAAACTTATTTCTTGGAATCATCTGACATGATTAGTTACTTACACTGGTCGGTTGGTTACGCCATTGTTGAAATCCTTGGTCAGGACCAATCTGGTGCAGGGCCGTCTCAGTTGCACGTGGCATCAAAACATATGCATTCAAAGCACCTCCCTCGGTAACATAGGAGATTTTAACACCTTAATATAGGAAAACACGTGTAGTTTTTATGGCCTCCTTTATCTTCATGGTTACCTTAGCTTTCTGTGTTGTATATGTGCGTCGTACTAAATTGCTGAGTTAGTAGTAGTTTTGCTCAAGCCTCTAAGTGGAAAAGCTATTCTGAAAAGACATGACATTATAGTAAATTTCCTCAAGTTCTACTCCAAGTTTGCTTTGAGCCAACTTAATGCAATTAACAACACACTGATTGTGCGAGGTTCGATCCCTAGTACTGTAGCGGCGTTAGAGGAGCCGGTTCTAACCTGTTGGTTCGTCATGTCTCTTTGAGACTCTTTGTCCTTATCCGCTGACTAGTCCGATCTTTTTTTCCTAAAATTTTCGTAAAAAACTATATCAAAGCAGGACGAATTTACTGGTCGCATTATTTATGCTCTTAGACTATGATATCTTGTTTTGGCAATAGGCTTCGGTTGTTTTTTATACAGAATACATGTCCCCTGGTGGGTTAATTCTTTGATGAAAGAACAATTCAACTGAACTTTTTAATTATGTATCAACTTCACCTACTAATTCCACTCCTCATTTCTTATCAATCTCACTAAACCTAATTTGTTGACATTAAAAAAATTAAGGTAACTTAGTTTTTACTCTCGATTTTATTTTAATTTATTCCATTTAATCCTCATTGTCAGGTTGGACTCCGTCCCACCTATTATTTTCTATTCTCTCTTTTCCGTACTCCCACGTTTTGGACCTTTGGTGAACGAATATTCAACACCTCATAATAACATTATTTTTTTTAATATATATATATTTCGTCATTTTGGGTTGGTTGGTGCATATATATATCATTATATGCTGTCAGGAATAACAAAAACTAGAAATATTTTTAAGAAAGAGAGAAAATAAACGAACTAAAAATAAAATAGAAAAATACGATAAAAAGGGATTGTGTTATAGAAAAATACACGGTAAAAAAATATTAAAAAAATAAACACGGCAAAGGACGATCCACCAATCGTACACTTTGTTTCGGTTCCTGGCCGGATCTATACAGTAAGTGAGACCATGCGGTGCATGCATGCATACGCACTAATTTATACTCATCTCAGTCCATCGATTTGAGCTCTACGGCCGTATGTGCTTTCGCATGATCGAGAGCATCCAGTTCAAAAGAAGAGGCCGATTTATCGTATATATTTAAGAAACTTGGAAAATCATTTCCACCATTTTACATTATAAAACACCAAACCAAAACACAGTTGTCTGATATCACATGACCAAAAAAAACAGGAGAAAATCAATTTGTAGTTGTACACCGATCGATATCGGTTCACACAAGGCATGAGACAGACAACTTCATTATATAAGACAAATATGTGATACTATGATGCTCTATTGATGACGTTTATGATCCTTATCTATGTATGAAAACCCTAGTTTAATGTTGGCCCGATAATAGTATCTAATCAAATGAATTAATTATCAATATAATTTACACCATTATCAATCGTAAATGAAACAAGTGTACACTCGTGACATGATACATGAATACCATAGACGAAGTTGTCTTCTTCTTCTTCTTCTTCTTCTTCTTCTCTCTCTCTCTCTCTCTCTGGATAAAAGGGATATGTTTCATTCCATCTACATAGACTGCAAACGTTTGATAAACATGAATTAATGTTCAAACGATGCATATTATTTAACTTACATATATGTATGTGGCTCTACTGCTTAGCCATGGCTAGAAGTAACCATCATTCACATTTTGATCAGTAATAGACTCCCCACAAAGATCGTGCAAAGAAGTATCAATGTCATGAGCCATATAAGATCCATCCACCATCTCCATATTAGCACTATACATTGAAAAATAAGCATGATCACTGTAGCTAGGAGTCGTATTATTAATAGAAGCCATACATTTTTGCTCCACTTGGCCTTGATGAAGCTGTTCTTGCTGTTGTTGAATCTGAACTTGTTGATGACAATAATTGTAAGTACTGTTATAGTTGTTGCCAAGGAATGACTTTGTAGGAATCGCATCACTCTGATTCTGTACACTCCCAAGTTGGAAATTCAAGTTCAAAGGACCCTTTTGAGCCCCAAGTGAATTGGATTTGGTCGGACAACCTGTGAACTGTTGCACCAAGGTTCTGAAATTGTTAGTGTTTGCATTAAGAAGTGTTGTGGGTGTCTTCTTGGAAGCCCTAGATCTCCTTCTAGTTGGTTTGGACACACAATTACTTTTGTTAGGACTCATAAACTGGTCGTGACTAAGTGAACTACCTGTGAGGCCAACAATGGTGTCTGAAACACAACTGGTAGCAACTATGGTGGAATCAGAGAAATTATACGCCTGGTCTTCAAAAATGGATTGTTGATCATAAAACTGTTCCAAATCATAAGAACCAGGTAAAGACATGGTGACACCAGTGCTCATACTAGATAAGACTCCAAACAAAACTGTGTATATGGTTATGAAAATAAACAAACATGGCAACAACACATATATATAAATCGGTAAGAGGGAGGTAAGGACTTATATTTGGTATGTGGTCAAAGTAAACAAGCATAATATTGACTATTCCATTGGAGAGAGAGAGAATGAGAAGTGGCTTGGTTTGAAATAGAACTTAGGGCCAAAAGAAATGAGTTTCGAGGAAGGAACAAGTGTAGATATAAAATGAGATCATGGGATCAGAATTATTATCACCATCTTTAAGACATAAAGTAGGTTTTGTTTTTTTATTTTAATCACTGGTATTCCATTTTTGGTAGAATTAATCCGGGATTGAAGCGGGACACAGTTTTTGTCTTGAGAGCGACTCCATTAGAATTCGATGCTGATAGCACATTAAATCGAACTTCACAGAAAATGAGTTGTCAACTCAGCTAACAGCTTAAGGTAGTATGTTTTGTGTTTTGGAGCCTTTTGATTTGAGAGGGTCTAATTTGTTTTCTTGGTCAAAGTTTCCTTTAAAATATTGAAACTGAATTCAGATTGTAAACTCTTTAATGATCACTTGGTAGGATCTTATGGACTAGTACGTCTCCCAACTACCACTTCATGAATTTCGTTTCAAGTAATTTCTCATGTATAACCCTTATTCTTCAAATTTTTATACGATAATATAATTTGTCAATACACGTTTATGACACGATACGAATTTAATTTTTGTAATATTTATGACACAAATGTAACACTTGATTGAAATATAGCACTCCATTATTATAACATGTCTAACACGAATTCACAGTTCTAATAACCCTATAAATGTATTAATGGTTTGTCTTCTTCTGTTTGGTAATAATTAGCATGTATTATTAAATAATTTTAAAATAATTTTTCTTATCTATATTCTTATATTGTGATGTAAAATAATAGGAACTAAAAATAATAAATAGATCCAACAATTAGTTAGCTAATTAGACTTTTCAATAGAGCTATATTATTACTATGCCCTTGAAAAATATTCTCTATAGTTCATTTAATATTCAATTGATTTTAGGTTAATTCATTAATAGAATAAATAATCTTTTTGTATTCATTTTTTAAAAATCCATTTACATAAGTTGATACTTTAGATTTTTATTTTTATTTAAAAAAATATTAAGATAACGTCATAATGGATCTATTCTACTAAAATGCAATAAATAAAATTGTATTTTCAAATATGTCGTGGGTGAGCCTATAAAACCTACAATCAAAACCCACGAGTTCCGAGAGTAGCCCTAATATGAAAATTAAAAGTGGATTAAATTTTGTTTAACGGCATAGATATTTTTTTTTATTTTTACATTTACTGCTATTGAATTAAAAAGTCTTAATAAGTAGATGCAATTAGTAAGCATTTGAAGTTTAGAAAGAGAGAGAAAATAAAAGGATGGATATGTTGAAAACATCTCTATTACATGTTGAATATAAATACGATTACAAAGACCCCACAAGTCATTTGTTTTGACCACATCTTACACGAATTGATCGAGGACGTACAAGAAAAACAACGATTAAACACAACAAAAAATGATACAAACTTAATTTTTGCAATGTTTATCATGTAATAATTAATAATATTTCACAGAAAAATTTGAGAATATAATTACGACCTGCCAACCCGAATTGCTACCTAATTCTTAAGTTTTCTCGATATTGAAAATATTATACCTAAGCCAAGTTGAGTAGATATAATGGACTCCATTGACATTAATTACCCTAATTAATTTACCTTTTCATTTTAGCGTGTAAGTTCAGAAGTATGCTTGCCTTATATATTATTCCATCACTCATATTTTATTAAGCAATGTTTTAGATTAAAAGTCTAAAACACATAGATAATTTTATATTTATATATATATATATTATTTATTATTTAAAAATTATTTTTATCTTCGTCAAATTAATAATATTCTTATCTTCTCAGTGTAAATTTATCTATCAATGTTTTTGTTATCTAATTAAAATAACTCATTAAATATGAATGATATTGTAAAATTACATAGTAACCACCGCTTGCAACTAACTTAACTAATAATTTTTAAATTCTTGTGGCTTGTATAAAATTACTTACTAATATTAGTTGTATAAATGTATAAGTACAATTTATATTTTTATACATGTCATTTATTATTTAAAAATTATTTTTATTTTTGATAAATTAATAACATCATTATCTTCTTATTGTAGATTTATCCATCTATGTTTCTATTATCCAATTAAAACAAATTATTAAATAAAAATAATATAACAAAACTACATAATAACTACCGTTTACAATTAATTTAACTATAAATTTTAAAATTCTCGTGATTTTTCTAAAATCGCAGTATTTTTAAACATTTTTCCTATTGGAAAATTGAAATGCTAAATAGCATATACAATTTATGCATGTACTGGCATGACGACTTGTATATTTAATATGATTTTTTGTAGGTTGTCATGTTTTACAAGGTCTAGCTAATTCATAAAGAAATTTCTGTAGCATTTCCTGATCATTTCAATATTACATGTAAATCCCACTTCATGTGTCAACATCTAAATACTGAAGACACAGCTATGATATGATCAATCCATTATTTTGTTTTAAATAAAAGAATATTTAATACTATGTGTGTTCTTCAAAATGAGTTCTTAAAGATTAATTTGATTGTTAACGTTCACACGAATCAAGCCTAGGACTTGGTTGTTGGTAATTACAGAATGAATATAGTAAAATATAGGTGTAAATTGATTAATTAAATATTTATTGTGTAACAGTATATGACATTCATTTTAGTGTTACGTAATTTAATTTTGTTGTTGCCTTTTTTTACAAAATATTGTTCTCGTCTAAGAAGTCTCAACTTCAG
>CANYCX010054208.1:0-19432 GCA_948193385.1 Breynia disticha f. nivosa
ACAGATTGGTTATGGAGGAAGCTTACTAAAATGTTGAATTTTGATGGATAATTGGATTTTGATGATTCTGAAGGTAGAATCAATGTTGAATTGGTTAAGTAATATCATATTTGTGCTTAAATTCATACAGGAGGATCTGTACGACGAGAGGTGTGATTTTGGGAGTAGAGCTTTTGTCGAGTTTTGGATGTATTTCGAGGTAAGTGTTCTTACGCTTACTAAATTGAATCGTAATTATTGAAATTACGTTGATTAAGCAAAATAAAGATAGTTAGCCAATAATGTTATGTTGAGATGTTAGGTTCTTAGTTGAACCCTAATGAGTGAGATGGTTGGTTTATGATTGTTATGACATGTTTTGATTAAAATGGTATTATTTGATTTGCTCGGTGTGAATTGAGATGATAAAATGCTATGTGCTCTGCTGTGTGATATTTTATATGTTGAGCTGTGTGCAGAACAAATGTCATTCAAGAGCTGTGTGCGTAAATGAATGATATTCATATTGATTATATTCATACATTTACATATCTGTGTGACACTAGCCTGTGTGGCAAAAGAAAAAGAAAAGAAAAGAATACTGTGTGTTATTCTGGACTACTGTGTGTGATAGTCCATATTTACGAGCTTTGCTCAGAGCTATGTGCTCAGGCTATATGTCGTACCTCTGCTGTGCGTGATAGAGGATTTCCACTACTGTGTGCGATAGTAGATAATACCCGGGTTATTCTGTGTGAAATTATATTTCATTTCATTTCATACATTTCATTTATATATGTATGATTGAGGATTGTTATTGTTGAACCTATGTGGTTCGTATTTGCTGTGTACTAGATTATCATATTTGCTGTGTGCTGGATTACTGTATTTGTTGTGTGCTGGATTACTGTATTAGCTGTGTGCCGATTTCTATTTGTGTGAATTTAATTGTCAGGCATTCGGGGATGCCGATGGACAAGATAGATAGGCACGTTTTCGTGCTAGTTTATACTTTCCCCTACACATCATTTAAATGATTGTGCGGATCGTAGGTAGCTGCTGTTGACTGGACAGTACCAGAGGTGATAGCGTATTTTCGAGCTTACGTCAGAGGTCAGGCTCCGGGGTTAAATTTTGAGATTTTGTTTGTATATATGTCGTACATTTTTTGTATATACACGCAATTTTTTTGTTTAAATGTTTTTCAAACTAAATTTGCTTCTGCTTGTGTTTGTTTAAAAATGAAAATGAATTTGGGCCGAGATTTATGAAATGAGCGTGTATATATTTTATAAATTTTTCTCTCTCTCCTCTATTTTAGATTTGATTTTATATCATTTCTTTAAAATATAAGATTTATCAGAAAAATTGGGATTTAAAAATGAGCTCTACATCACAAACCAAAAATCAAGATGAGTGTCCAATGATTTGTCCAATGATTGTCTAACGATTGTTTAATTATTCATTGATTATCAAAAAATGCAACTTGTCATATAATTGATTAATAGGTATAATAAAAAAATGATAAATATATAATTATATGATGAATGTATAATTATATATGAACTATGAATAGTTGTTAAAAAATAAAATATTTAATAATAGTAAATTAAATATTACATAAATATTTTAAAAAATATATGTAAAGTATAACAAAAAATTATAAAAATCTACAGAGTGGACTACTGTCGTATTACTAATTTCTTCAAAGAACTGTTTGAAGACCAGCATCATAGATTTTGATTTTGATTTGAGTGAATTTAAGTATTAAATTTACGATGATATTATTCGAACAGTTGTTCGAAGAAATCTGCAATGCGACAGTAACCCATCTCTATAGATTTTTATAATTTTTTTATCATAATATATATATATATGTTTTTTAAAATATTTATGTACTATTTATTTTATTATTATTAAATATTTTTTTAACAACTTCTCATACATAATTATACTTATACAGAAGTAGGAAAAAAGTGGCAGTCTTATTAGAGCAGGGACGGAACCAAAAGGGGGCAGGGGGAGCGGCCGCCCCCCTTGGCCGACAGTGTATTGTATATAGGTATAGGTCTGCCATCTTAGGGTTGGTGGAGCTATCGAGAAAGTTGATGTGAGGATTTTGGGTGAAGGTTGCAGAAGAGAGAGACAAAGATGAAGAGGAAAAAGATATTGATGGGCTAGAACTTAATTATGGGCCCAAATATTAAATTTAACTCTTACTGCACTTAGATAATTATGTTAGCTATCATGTTTTGAGTTTTTAAATTTAAGAATGTCCACATATGTTTGTCTTTGTTTAAAAATGTAACTTTATAGGTTTATGTGGTTGTAAATGCCCAGTTAGAAATTAAAAAAATTAAAAATATCATGTTGTTTAAAATGATTTAGTTTTGAATATAAAATCAGATTTTTCTCCTTATTATGTGGATTAGATAAAAACGTGCTTTAATGAGTTGCCTTTCTAAGAATTATAATCATCTCAAATCTCTTCATTTTCTCTCTCTCTTCCATTTCATCTTCTTTATTTTTTCTCCTATCTTCTCTTTTCTCTCTTTAACTTCAAAGAAGACAATTTCTTTTCTCTCTAAACTTCTCCTTTGTTTACTCCGAGGTTATAGGTTTGTTCCTTTTCTCCTTTTTTACGATTTTTATTTTTTTGTTGAATCATTGTTAGTCAAGAGCTTACAGTGTTTTTTTTTAGTTTAAAATAAAAAATTTAATCTTTCTTATAAAATTGCTTTTTTTTTCAATAATCAATTTGATTGATTATTTGGTTTTCGCTTAGATAATGACTCCCAAGAAAGAGACGAATGTTAAACAAAGAAAAGATCAAAATGGAGAGTCAAAGAAAAAGACTCTTATTTTGAAAAAAATATAAATCAAACAGTGTTGCATATTTTCTGCTTCTGGTACTCGCGTTTTATATGAACTTGTTTTGACTGCTTTTGTATGTTGTCAAGAACAATCATGAACTATGATGAACTTGAATGATAATTAGTATATCGTTTTATAGTGCATAGTTTATTTTGCATGTATTCATTGTTTTTGTTTGTGGATGTGAATCATGAACACATATGAACATTTATGAACTTGAATTCTTGAATGGTATATGTCCATGCATATGGTTGTTGTTTTGATTTGTCATTTCCGTCAAGTATTTGTTTTTTATTACAAAATATTAAACAATTATGAACAATAATGAACATAATGATATAAAGTTTCATTTTTTTTTAATATGTTGAACTTATATAAAAAATGAATATCAATATATATGAAAAAAATATTGTTTGCATTGTGTATTTTTTGTTTTGTGTGAAGGAGTCATTTTTTTAATTTATATGGTTTTTTTTTACAACAATTTATATGGTTTAGTGTATAATGTTTTTGTGTTAACTAATTTGGGCGTGATATTTTTATATATTTAAGTTTTCAATGAACAAAAATGAATAAGAACAAACATTTTGAAACATACTAATATGTTAAGAAGATTCAATATAATGAACAATAATTTAACAGAAATGATAAAAAATGAACACGAATGTTAATATAATTATTTTATTTCAGTTCAGTTGTGTGTGTTATGTTGTCGTTCAATGTATATAAATTTTTAAAACAATTATGAACATATATGAATAAAATTAAAAAGAATCTTATTTCACAGGATGATGATTTGTTGATCCAACCAAAGCATCATTTCAAGTTTGGAGTATCTTTATGTCATATGGTTGATATTTCGAAGGAGATTGATAATCCTAAAGTCACCAAACCTGAAGATATGGATGACAAGGAGAATGGTGATTGGGAGGCAACAAAGGTTTACAACCGAAAGTGTGAAGCATCCCCTGGTTGCAGTGAATAGAAGAGATTGATGAAGAGATCTTGCCTATGAAGGAAAATGGCATGCACCCTAAATGTGATAATGGACATTTTATTACATTTTATTAGTGAAAACAAAGATAAAAAAATGAACATTTTATTCAATAACATGTATTTTTTACTTTCTTCAAATACATGTGAATCATTGATGCTTCATTCTTTCAATATATAGACAAAACATGAATAGAAATGTATATTATTGATTTTTTTGATTTTCTCAGTAATATTTTTGATAAATAATTTAAAAAAATTGTTTCTTTAACATTCAAATCGTGAACAATAATGATCATTAACAAACATGATAATGAATATTTTCATTCAAATGTTAAAATTAAAAAAATTATCAAAAAGAACAATTATAAACAAATAATATCATAATTAATCACAACTTTTTTTCACGATAAAATGAACATATATGCACAACAATGAATTTTGTTCATTGTCTTTTTAAACATGTTAATTTATAATCTTTGCGAATCATTCTAAATGAAATGCAAAATATTATATTTATATTTGAACAAATAAAAATTGTCATTGTGCGATCATGTCTTTATGAATCAAAATAAATAATATTAAATTAATTAATGATAATGAACATCTGAATTTTAATTAATAAGATGGTTTAAAAAAATCCTTCCTTGATTTCAGGGATTATGTAGGCAGTTATGTTATCATTTATTGTTCATTTCAACTGAATGAATTTAATTTTTAAATAGCATCTACATAATTTATTCAATTGGGCATTTATAAATTTTGAAAACAAGAAACGTGCATATCCATAAATAAGAAAGAAGAATATGACATTTACAAATACAAGAAAACATAAATGGGCATTTATATGCACTCAATTAATATAGCTTGCATATCCATAATTTTCCGACTTATTTTGCTGCATGTGCAACGGTTGATCTGAATTTTTCAACAATTATGTTTGGGTCGTTGCGAATTAAATTTTTAATAAAATAATTTCAATTTTGTAAACTCTTAGATAATGAGCTAATTTAATCTTAACTACTAAGTAGAATAATAAAATCAAGTGATTAGTCAATATCATAGATTGATTAATTAAATTTTTGATTAAATATTCATACTTTTCTCAAGCTTTAAGGTAATATTAAGTATAGTTAATTGACGAGAAAAAAAATGAGTGATCTTTAGAGTTTTTATGCTTCAGTTTTTATTAACAATTAAAATTGTTTGGCAAAGAGAATTGGTGAATAATGTTAGTAAGCCTACAAAAAATATATTTATTTATAAAAATTAAATACATAATTTATTATAAGTAAAAAAAATAAATTAGACTTTGGATCAGTTTATTTAAAAATTTGGAATTGAAAGTATTTTAACATAATCAACTCTTTTGTTAGCAACTCAGATGGTATGCTGAAATATTGATTTCAATATATATGGTTTCAACTGAAAATAAAAACGTCAAATAGATAATCAACAAAACTAATTGTCTCCGAAAGTAAAAATATTGTTCGTATGTGATTGTTGTCAACGATTTATCATGTCTCAATTTATTTAAAATATTAAACTATGTTAAATTAATTTTTTTCAACCCATCTATAATTTCTATATATATCAATTTTTTTTAATTGAAATATCGGCCCCTTTAGATATTTTTCTGATTCCGTCGGAGAGTGTCACAGGGACATCTGTTGGGGAAAATTGTTATGAATTGGATCATGTCAGTGGTTTTTCAGTGGTTCTGAATTAGACCAGAAGCCAACTTGAGTCTCTTTTACGGACGTCTCTTTGAAAGAAACCTATTCTGTTTTTTAAGGACGCTAAGAGTAGCTCACATTTTTATAGCTATTTTTTTTTGTCAAATCTGATAACTGGACTTTCAAAAGGCATAAATCTGCAAAAAAAAATTAGTTTAATGCAAATGTGACGCTAGAAACATATTTCACAGCAAAACCTTTTCTTATAGATTCATTAATTCACTATTTACATGAAAGTGCACCATCACTCAACTCAATTGCCACTACCTAGGATCCAAGATTGTTAATGTGATTTCATTTGTCGAACCAGATTTGTAAAAGCTGGATGAAGTATCAGGTTCAGGCAGGTTTCTTTCTGTGAAAAATCCAGGTTGTTTTGGTTGAGGCAATGAGCTTTCACCCCCCAACATTAATACCACAGTAGACATGTTTGGCCTGTCTTCAGGTCGCTGCTGCACGCATAGCAGACCTATATGGATGCATCTAATCACTTCACCGAGAGCTCCGGACTCGCCTAATGCTTCATCTGTTAGTTCTAGAGGCCTGTTTTCCATCCACAGTCGCCATGCCTGAAATATGGAACAGAAATGTTCAGAAATGGTTCAGCAGCAATGTTTTTACGCTCTTGGTTTCTGTACTTACGTGTCCGACTAGGTTATGATGATGATCTTGTGTAAAAAATCCTCTGTTTTTCTTTCCGCTAATTATCTCTAATACTAACACTCCGAAGCTAAAAACGTCGGATTTCAAAGAGAAGAGCCCGTCAACGGCGTACTCAGGAGCCATGTAGCCACTGAAAGTGACAGAAGAAGACTCAGTTAGCAGCAGAAAATAGAAAGCAGTTTCAGAAATTTACAGGATACTTACTAGGTTCCAACAACTCGGCTTGTGTTGGCCTCAGTTTGATCACCTCCGAATATTCTTGCCATGCCAAAGTCTGAAATTTTCGGGTTCATGTCATCGTCCAGTAAAATATTGCTTGCTTTAAGATCTCTGTGTATGATTCTGAGTCTTGAATCTTGATGAAGATAAAGAAGCCCTCGAGCAATTCCATCAATGATGTTAATGCGCTTTTTCCAATCCAATAATTTACTCCTCGATCGATCTAAAAAGCCATAACCAATCTAAGTATCAGCCATAATCCTGTTATCAAATTTCTTTAGAAAGTAAGTTTGTTCTGCAAATCCAGAAAGGAGCGAACCGAAAATGAAGTAATCTAAGCTTTTGTTGGGCATGTATTCATATATCAGCATTCTTTCATCTCCTTCAATGCAACAACCAAGAAGCTTTACAAGATTCCGGTGCTGGAGTTTCGCAATCAACAAGACTTCATTCTTGAATTCTTCCAGTCCTTGTCCAGAACTAAGTGAAAGTCTCTTCACTGCGATTTCATGTCCATCCAATAACACACCCTGTAAAGAACCAGCAATGATCAATATATATTTCTTGTGATTCAAGTTCAGAGCCTAGTTCTACGTTACCTTATAAACCGGTCCGAATCCACCTTCTCCTAGCTTGTTGTCAGCTGAAAAGTTCTCCGTTGCCTCTGTTATTGTGATCAAATCAATTAGCGGTAACTCCAGATCCTGTTTAGCGCTCTGACTGCTGTACGCTCTTTCTGCGATTGTCTTGAACTTCCCTGAAAAGAAGCAGTCATCAAATTGTGAATTTTATTCGTAATTCTAACCAATCTTGTACTCACTACTGATGAACAAGTAAAAACAGAAATCAAGATTGATTTTAATGAGTTCACCTTGGTATCTACGCTTTCTTTTCCTCGTATACAAGTACCACGCTAGTGCAAGCACACCAAAGACTATAACGACGGTGCAGACGGCTATTCCGATTTTCTTCTGCAACTCCGATCGCGATTTCTTCTTGATTTTAGCTAGAAAGACAAACAATAGAGTTAGCACATGAAATCTACCGCCAAAAGCAGATAAAGGTGGTTTACCTAGATATGAAGCAGACATCCGAATATACATTTCCTGTCCCACGTCTGCAAATTCTCTCATGTCCTTCAAGGCACCGAACCAAAGCAAGCATCCACTTCCATTGCTGATATTTGTATTAGCATAAGCTGTGCAAGAACAGTTTTTCAGGCATAATTGCTCACATTCTGCAGAGCTCATGCTCTGATTGAACCATGAACGCGAAGTGTCCGGCAGTTTCATTCCTGTGAACTTTATGAAACCTTCTCCCGTTTCACAAGCCAATAAATTCTTTCTTACACATCCTTTGGACCAGTCCTGCAGACTCCAGTCCGTTGTTGATTTTGGTTCAAATCCTTCCAAGCAAGCGCACATGGGAGAGTCATTGATGTTGCATTTTGCATTTTCTCCACACAAGTTATAATTGTCGCACTGATCTTCCATAGTTGCGAAGAATCTGACCCAGCCGCGTTGTTCATCTATCCATGTCAAGCGCTCTGTTTCCCCAGATGGATGAACGACCAATATTGAAAGCACCGACTTGTTTCTAAGCTCAATATTGTAATAAACCTCTTTTTCATTCAACACAAACTCGTAGTTGTAAACTTGATTCTGTCTCATCCGTGGCGCACCTGTGAAACGAAGTCCATTCCATGGTCCAGCTCTGAATGTGATTTCATTTCCTTTCATATACACAAGCTGCGGATATCCTCTTGGATCAATCCCACATGTGTATACACCTCTGGCTGGATCATCCAAGCTCTTCCACGATGATATAGTCCAATCCAGGCCTGTCACCAGGTTTCTTCCAAGTTTCATTCCTGGTAAATTTGTATCACCTGGGTAATCAAAGCTTTGCCACAGATAGTTATCACTGTCGTTGTCATTGTCATCTCTGACAACAAAATTTCCAGAGTCCAAGAGCTGAGCGATCGGATTCTTCGAGGATTTTGTTGTGTTTGATGACCAAACAACACCATTTGTACTGTTCGTAAGGACAAGAAAGCCTTGATCAGTGAAGTTTAAAACTCCCGAATGATCCAAAACTGGAGTTTCCCTGTTGGCTACCCAAACAACAGTACCAGTTGAGACCTTGTACCAAATTCCCACATATCTGCTAGTTGAACTACCTGGACTGAAAAAACCAAGTTCAAATGTTTGGTTACCCGAAACAATTGTGTCTCCATCTTTGATGGATTGGCCTGGACTAATCGTGTCCAGGGAATTGCAAAATACGACAAGTGACAGTAGAAAGCAGCAAACAGAAAGCCTAACACAGCAATCTGTTAATCTTCCCATACTTCTCCTCGGGTTGTAGTTTCAAGCAACCGAATTTTATTATTAACAGAACCAAGAATCTAGTGAACTTGACAACAAATTCAATGTTTCGGAGTATTTGGACTTGTGAAGGCAAAAGAAAAGGATGATCCAAAACAAATGAACATGTCGCATCACTCTCACAAAACTATATAATAAATAAGAAAAATTTATTTAACATGTTAAGCTATATAATAAATAAGATAATTTGTGCCAATTAAAAGTGTTACACTCTTAACTCATAATAAACTTATTTGATCCGTACAGGTGACAAGCAAAACGTAATTGTGTCAGTAATTTTTTTATCAAATATTATTATTTATAACATAAACATTATAAAAATTTAATTTGTGTTACTTATATTATGTCTAATCGTATACTCTTTAATGGTATTATCGGGTTAGAGATTGTCAATCATCTAATTGTACCAATTAAATGGGCCAACCATTTTATTAAATAGGCCTATTTAAATTTTATTTTTTAACTCGTTTATTAAATGAGTCAAATTTGAGTTTGAATTAACTACTAGTGATTAAACCGAATTAGCAGTTCTAGATAAGAAAGATTTTGTCAACGAAGCATTTTAGTTTTCCCACTAGCGTTCCCTAAAGTGAAAAAATGAACATATTTATTTAGGCATATTACATTCGAAAATAAAACTCTCCTGAAACGTCATTCTAACATCAGATACCATTCTATATGTCATTCTAGAAGAGAATAATATATTATATATTTCACTCAACTATCCTTTTCTATGGTTCGGAATTTCAAAGTGTACATACTTAACAACTTCCATTTTTTAGTAAATGAAACCTTCCCATGCAAATTCAATTCATCATATTAAATTAATTTTGGAGTGGTACTATATTTAATTTAACATGAAGAAGCAAGGTCTCTAGCTTCTCGTATTACCACATGGTATATTATATTACATCTCGCAAAGTTTTTGCATCTTCTTAATTCGAAATAGCTGAAAGAGGGAAAACTCCAAAAATTGTTTCCGGAAATCTCAATTGTTCAAATTGGAAGTAATTCCTCGTTTCAATGAATGCCCCAAGAATCACTTCAAATTCCGATTTCGAGATGAAAGAATTCCTTTGTATCAAAATAACAAATATTTCGACAAAAAATTTGCCAATTGACCATAGTCTACAAGACTAATTGCAAGGGATTTCTGAAGAATATTTTGACATGATGATAAAAAATGAACGGCAAAAGCAAAATAAGACGGAAAAATTTTCATTCAAAGTTATCATTATAAGCAGCCCGAGTGGTCTAGAGTACTCCAAGGAATAGGCTATGTGGAGATGAGAGTACGTAACTCAGAGGATTAGAGGATGTTACGAACCACGGTGTCGGGAATTCGAAACCCTCCTCGCCTGCAAGCGGCCATAAGAGAAAGGATTTTTCTTTGAAATGATTTAACAAATTAGCAATAACTATTGTATTTTAAAATAAATTGATCATAATTTATTTATTTTAAAATCTACTCTCTCGTAATATTTTATGTGATACAAAAAATACCATTTTTAGTATTTTAAATAAAGGAGTTTGTTCATTTTTATATTATTTTTTAAAAAATATCTTTTATTTATTTAATTATTTATTATCGTTAATTTAACTAATTAGTAAATAATATTTAATAAAATTATAATAAAAATAACTATAATTAATATAAATAAAAAATTTTGTTAATAAAATAGAACAATAGAGTATTATTTATTATTAATTAGGCTTGAGATGATAAACTGTTTTTATTAATCAGCGGTATTACCCACTGATTATTCATGGAAAAGAAAAAGTTAACTTCAGCCTGAAAACAACACCAGTATTTGTCAAAAAGATGAATAGACTTTTAGGTAGAAAAAATACACCACTAAATCTTGCGCCTTTAGCTTTAGGTTAAGATTAGTCTCTGATACTCAATCTAATTACCATTGTTTCATGATTAAGAAAGCTTAATATATAATATTAATCTTAATGGATTAAAGGGTCCACTACCATATAAACTAATCATGGTAATTGACTAATTTTCTCATCAGTAGTCTCAACTACTGCAACTAAGAACAGACTAAAAAGATTCAAGTCAGTCCATGGTCGTCGGTTAGGCACAACTTCTGAATTTTAAGTAAATTTAGGCACTCATTTTCCCCAAAAAGAAACATATTGTGAAGATTACATAGACATGAAGCTGCATTTTTACTTTTGGTTGCAAGAGACAACAACACCATTCCATTCTCTTTTTTCTTCCTCTGCCATTTCCCGTTTAAGATCATAATAAGAAATCCAATTTGGTGGAAACTTGGTGATGTATTCGATTGTCAGAAATTTAAGCTACAAAGGTAGTGCAAAAATGAGAGAACACAGAAAATTATGTGGTTCGGTCAATAAATTATTTATTATCAATCACCAAAACGTGGAAGTCAATAAATTTACAAGAGACTAGCACCCTTGGAACACTACCATAAAATTTTTGGAATGACTTTTTTTTGCCATAAAAACATGTAGAATATGTTTTTCTTTGTTCACTAGAGGTCGATTCACATCATTAACCTCAATAAAAGGAATGAGTGAAGCTCCAATTGAAAAATATTGAAAGGGAAAAATATCACATGCCATAGTCAAGAATTCTTGACGGTATTAGGCTGGAATAACTTGATCTTCTTGAACACCTTGTTCATTGCCAAAGAATTTTATGCGCCTAACATAAAATATTCATCTCTATTTGGCGATAAGTAAAGCGTAAATTTTTTTATCCCTTTGAGATTCATAAAATGAGCTTCTAAAAAAAACCCCAATGGCCAATTGGCTTGAATTATTGGTCAAATTACACATATACTATTTTTAAAATATCAATTTTCCATATACACCATCTTAGAAAATAAATCCCAATAATACCATCTATAATGATTTTATTACATATATTGCGACATTATATATATATCAAATCAGGCAAGATTCTTCACAAAATCTTTCCAATTCAAAACAAGGTTGAAACCACATATTTCTACTAACACAAATTAAAATGCCTCGCTATATTCCTTAGGATCATTTCACGTATGTCCAAGATCAAGTCCTCACTTTCATTACCAAGTATTGATGTCGAGCAGTATAAACAATAACATTTAATATGAAAACATGAACCATGCTCTACACCAAAAACTCAGTTTACAAAATTTAATTGAGCAATAAAAAAAATTCAACTAACTAATTGTAGTCAATTTATTGTCAACTAATGCATATTTATTATTTTTTTTCATAATATTTTTCTCAACTAATAATAAATACAGAAATTTATTTTCTACATCTCTATTTACGTACCTCTTATTATATTTTTCTTGTGAGTCGTCATCTTATGGTCAACTAATACATATGTAATTTGTTATTTCACAGAAATGCATAAAATACAGGAATTATTTCCCTGAATTTTTATTTACATATGACTATTTATATTTTCTTAAAAACTATCACATTGTGCTCAACTTTTTCTCAAGCTTAACATCCTGAAAGTATTGATGAAAATCTAAACTCTAAATTTTTCATTGTTATTTTTGTGTTTATACAATTTAAATATTAGTCAACATATTGTCATCTTTTTTAACTGTTATTTTAGTATATACAATTTTTTATAAACTTAACTATATGTAGTATTAGTTCCATATGTAATCAGCTAATATGACTAATACTAGTTACAACCGACCTGACAATAAAATATAAATAGAGTCATAACAGATGCTATGTTAGATTCGAGTAAAATAAAAATAGCGTGTTTTGTATGTTTATATGCATGTTAGAGAGGTAATTACGGAATAGAAAGACAAGCATACTGTTGGAAGCATAGTTCAAAGCTCTTGACTCCTTTATAAGCAAGAAAAGTTGTTTACTGTTATCAAAACCAGACCCACAAAATGTCTCCGATAGTTGTTTGGTAGTTGCGGTGAGAAATCCATCTGATAGTAAGAATTTTCACATCATTACTAAACATCATAAACAGGTCTTGGTAACTCATGAACTCCCCAACCATGGAGTTTGCAAAGATTCTCCATAGACACATTCTCATGGTAATAATGTGGCTTTTCATTAAAACTTCTTGGCGGTGATTCCCATAGTGGTTGAGGAAGTAGTGCCAGGTTTCGTAAAACAGCACTTTCGGTGGCTATAATAGATTTTAGAGAGAGAGAGAGTTGTTTGTTTGGAAAGAGGAGACCATGAATGAGAGCAGTACTATTGTTTAAATAGGTGTTAAAAAAGGAATGAAAAATAAAAAAAAATGTCATTTAAAGAATATGTATAGTGTATATGACAAAAAAGAAAACTCATAGTTTTAGATTATGCTAGGTGACTTTTGTTCTGAATTATTTTGGATTCAATAAGCCCAATATTGATTCATTCAGATGTGTTAATTGGGAATGTGGTCACCACATCTCACATTAAAGTTTGACTTTTCTATAAATAACACTTTTTAAAACATATACCATCATATCTCATCCCTTCAAACTTATTCTACAAAAACCACAATCCACAACATATCCACAAAACATTCACACATTGATATTTTTGTGGAGGCATTGTGTGTAACGCCCCGGAAATTCGTTCGTGTTAAAATAAGGAAAATGTAGATTAAAGGGAAGGTTCATTCGCGATAAGGTTAGGTATGATTATATGTGGCACATGGTATGTTGAGTGTTAAATGATGTTAAATTCAGTGTTAATGAGTGTTATTTGAGTTGAAAAGATAGTTATTTAAGTTAGAAAACATGTATGTATAAGTATGTGCATGTTAGGAAACGAAAGGAGTCAAAAACTGTCGAGTCTGCCGAAAATTAGCTGCAGATCTGATGGGCACGGGCTGGGCACGGGCGTGCCCAGGGGCGTGCTCATCACTGGAACAAGACCTGGGCACGACCCCATGCCCAGGGTGTGCCCGACGTCTGTTTTTAAAACAGAACCCGCGGCTTCTCTTTTATTTCACACGAAAACCTTCCATTTTCCACTCAAAACTCACAAAACACTCAAAACACGACCCTAGGATCATTCCAACCATAAAACCTACCATAAAACCTACCATAAAACAACAAATCTACACCAGATTAAACACATTTCAGCCTCTTATAGGACCCTTTTCTCTCTAGGTCGAAAAAGTGACGGGATTGAGGTAAATCTTCAATTCTTAGCTGAAATGTGTTGCAAATTATGTGCATTGTGTAGGGTTTTCTTAGCTTTTCAATGGGGAAACATGTTTTCATGAATCATTAGCCTTTAAACACCCATTTTCATAAGATTCAAGAGATTTAGGTTTTTGGGAATTTTATGGATTTTGGGAAAAATATGTAGGAATGGTCTAAATAAGGTACATTATGTGTCATTTGATAGAAATGTGATTTGTATGCGTGTAGGTAACGATATTCGTGATTCGATTCGGGAATCGGGCGGCGGATTGAACCCCGGAACCCGAGGTAAGTGCTTGTTTGACACTTACTTAATATGTTATGCTTGCGATTGGTTGTTTCTTGTTGTTATGATAGTTTATGACGTGAAAATGGAAATGGATTGAATATGATAAGTGTAAAAGTGCATGTTTTAAATGAATATGCTTACTAATGTGATGTGATTCTTTGTATACGATCAGTTGTGGATTGAATAATGCTTGCGATGAGTTTATGATTGTTTTGAGGAAAGATTAATGCAAATGTTGATGCTTATTTAGTTGAGGAACATGTTGTTGGGAATGTTATGCTATGGTGATAAATGAAACTTGTTATGTTGGATCTCGCATTTGTGAATTGTGGAAATGGCATCGCATTTGAGACATATGCATGAGCATTGTATGTATGTTCATGTTGGGGCCTCGTGACCAATTGTGCGCGAATGGAGTGGACTCTCCTTAAATGAAAACAGGGGTCTTGTGTCCAAATACGTGCAAATGAGAGTGGACTCTCTCTTATATGATTTGGGACCTTGTGGTCATAGCGCAAACTAAAACAGGGGCCTAGTGGCCAATATGCGCGAAAGAGAATGGACTTTCTCTTGAAATGTGAAGACTCTGGAGCATGGCATTTGTATGTTGCATTGAGGCATTAGCATACATATGCACTCATGATACATTCTTGGATTGGCATATTGATGTAATGCATGTGAGGAAATGGTTGTGTTAAGATTTTTATATGTTTATGGAATGTTAAGGATGTTTGTATGGATGTGTATGATTTGGATAAATTTTATGTTGTGGTGTGTTTAGTCATAAGTTTAAGTGATTAAATGGTTGTAAGTTTTATGAATGCGCTGAATAAATGGTTGAGTGGTATATGAGATTTAACTTGAAAGCTCGCGTGAGTTTGTTTGAATGAGTGGTGTTGTTGTTGGGATGAAAGAACTAAAGTATGATATGTTATGCTTTTTTTTATATATGTTGTGAAATGTTGTTGTTGATTTTATAGAAGTGTAAAGGGGTACTAATTCATGCTGAAGTGTATTTGGACAGGGGTTAAAATGACTAATTATGATGATTTGGATATGAGTTTAATGTCTATGACTGAGTTAAGGAATTATTGATATGTTTAAGTTGAGTTGCAGGCTGTTTTTGTGAATGCAGTGACCAGGCACGAGGTCGTGCTCAGGCACGAGCTCGAGCTTGAGGGCGTGGCCTGGAACGGGCAAGAATTTGGGCCTGGAACGAGCTTAAGCTGGAGGTCGTGCTCTGGCACGAGCTCAAGTTGGAGGTCGTGGCCTAGCACGGCCAAAGATTTGGCTGAGGCATGAGGTCGTGTCGTGCCTTGTTGAAGAGCACGACTGTGCTCTCCTGGAAACATGGATAATTATGCAAAATTTAGCTGATTTAAATCCTCATATTAATCCGAAAAATGTTCTAATACCTGGCTAATGTATTTTAATGATTGAAGATGATGTTTCTTAGCGGCTAAGTACCTAAACTGGATGAATTAACAATTGGATTGAGCCGTGAACTTGAATGTTGTTGTGAAATGGCTTTAGGGTGTCATTTTTGTTTTAGGGGGAATAAAGCCGGAATAGTCGAAGTCTCCCCTGCACCCCGGCATGTAGAGACATTAAAGGAAAACTTACTGAGTATATAAAATATACTCACCTGTCATTGCTGGATTCTGTGCAGATCGTCAGTAACGGCTGTGATTTATTTTGGAGCGGAGCACGGCGTGTGATACGGACGGGATAGGTCGGCTCCTAGCACATTTTGGATTTTGCACATTTTGGATTTTATATAGCCATATATACATCAGTATAGGCTTTTAGCATGTGCATCCTTTTGAAATAAAAAACCATTGCTTCCCGTACTTGATTTTAGTTGTATTGGATTTGATTCTGGTGTAATGCATATGCCACTATTTTATCATATATATATATACTTTTACTTTATTTGTTTTGATTTTAAGGTGGTTTTAAAAAGAAAAAAAAATTGGTCCCAAAATTGTATTATATCAAAAATGGATTTAAATGAAATTGGGGTTCACATTGTGGATAATTGATTTTTTAAAAATGTCCACAACATATCCACAAAGCATCCACATATTAATCAATTTGTGGATGCGTTGTGAATATGTTGTGGACATTATTTTTTGTAAAAATCCACAAGATATCTACAAAGCATCCACATATATAATAACTATCCACAACATATCCACAAAGTATCCACACATATAACAGTCTGCATATAAATGTGCTACTGAAAATCTTAGCCGTAATTCTATACAGACCTCATTAACAAATTATCCACACTTTATCCACAGCCTATCCACAAATAATACTAACAGAAAATAATCAAGTTTTAATAAATTAAACAAAATAATGAAAAAACTTGTTGCAATTGTCACATATTTTTTGAGAAAAATTGCAAACCTACTTTATTTTTGGTAGTATTAATATGAAACAATGAGATTTAATCTTGTAATATTGATCGTCACTATTTTCAGAGTTATAGTTTGCTCTTGATTCGATTTAGTTATGAGGAAATCATGATATAAAAAGTAACTAAGAGGAATAAAGTAATCGATTGTAGTAGTAACACATATACTATAAGAGATTGAAAAAAAGAAGAAAGAGGTGGAAAAGATGAAGAACAAAAAAGAGGAGGGGATATTGTTTATACGTATATTAAAGATGAAGAAAATGCAAAAGAATTTCTTGAAACATGTGTCAAAATGGGAAGTGAAATCATCTCTTCTGCAAGTGAATATTGTTGTCAGTAGATCTATGGAGTTCATTATAAGAAAAAAAAATGGATCCCAAAAGACGTGAAGAATTGTGAAGATTTTTTTTTATTATATAGCATGTTATTTTTTGGAATGAGTTTTAAAATGTGCTAATCAAGGAATATGTTTCATTTGGCATGAGAAAAAAAAAAGAATAATCAAACTTTAATCTGACACTCATGTCCTTTTCCTTGTTAATTGAGTCAGATGCTACATCATAGACACATTGGGGAAAAGGACATAATTACCATATTAAAGTTTGATTATTCTTTTTTTTCTCATAACAAAAGAAACATTTTTTTTTCTCATAACAAATGAAACATACTCCTTAATTAACACATTATGAAACTCATTCAAAAAAATAACATGTTATATAATAAAAAAATATTCACCAATCATTCAACCTCTTATTTTTCTCTCATCCTCTTTTTTTCTCACTCTCCACTTCTTCCACCTCTTTCTTCATCTTCTCAGTCTTTATAGTATATGTGTGGTACTACAATCTATTACTTTATTACTCTTAGTTTCTTTTTATATCATCATTTTCGCATAACTAAATTGAATTAAGAACAAAACATAAACCTGAAAATATTAACGATCAATATTTTAAGATTAAATCTCATCAGATTAATAATGCCAGAAAAGATATAACAAGTGCAGCAGGTTTTTTTTATTCATTCTTATTTAATTAATTAGGTTTTTTTTAATTTAACAAAACTTGATTATTTTCTGTTATTATTATTCGTGGATATGTTGTGGATACAGTGTGGATAATCTGTAAATGAGGTCTGAAATAGAATGACGGTTTGGGTTTTCAGTGGTATATTTATGTGTGGACTGTTATATGTGTGGATACTTTGTAGATGTGTTGTGAGTATTTATTATATGTGTGAATGTTTTGTAGATGTCTTATTGATATTTACAAAAAATCAATGTCCACAACATATTCACAATGCATCCACAAATTAATTAATGGTAATTACCCACAATGTCAACTTTTAAATTTACTATATAAGATATAGCACCCTAGTTTGTTTAATTAATATTATGACAATATTTTAAATTCATTTTGTATTTATATCATTTTAATGTTTGTATATTACAAATATAACCAATTCATATCTCCTCCTTATTTGATGCTTAAATTTGAAACAAAAAGCTTCAGTTACATCAATAACGCGTCTTTTCAGTTCCCTTGTCGATTCACATTCCTTCCTCTTTCATCGAACAGTCCCAACTTCCTCTTTCATCAAACAGACTCTCAATCGTCTTCATCATGTTTCTTCATTAGTGACGGTTTTTGAGTGCAAATTTTGATGAAAGTATTCTAGCGTGAACTTCCATTAGAAAACCACTGTCGGATAATGTTTGTTTGAGGCAATGTATCTTTGCCAAATTTCTTTTTTGTTGTTATCGTTAATGAGATTTATTCTTGCGATTTTTTTCATGTGTTTGGAATGATTTTTGTCCACTTGATGAATGTTTACATTGTGGAGTGGGTGGATTTTCGTGGGAGATGTTTCGCGACATTCTGTAATTAGGATTTAGTGTTTGATTTAGGGTTTTGGTTTTTGATTTTTATCTTGCATGTTTCCTGTTTTCAGAGTGAGTGTGAAAATCGATAATAAATCGTTTTCAATCTTCAGATTTCTTGCAGAATGACGAATGATAATCAAGAACAACAGTTAAACAAAAGAAAGGAAAATAAAGAAAAAAAAGATTCTGTTGAAGGAGATGTTGTCTGGCCAAGGAGATGTTAGTTCACATGCTTATGTTTCTAACCTACAAACATTTTGTGAACCTATGTTAACCTTAGAAATATAAAAGAGAAGTTGATAAAATGTTTGTGAACTTGGCTTTGTGAACTTCTGTAAACTTTAGATATATTGTCGTAGCTTATAAGTTGTGTGACCTTGGATTTGTGAACCTCCGTGAACCTCAGAAAATCTTATAATATGGTTAAAACTGATAATATGTAGTGTGAACTTGAATCTGTAAACCTCAGTGAACCTTAGAAATATGAAGAGGACCTGATAAAATGTGTGAACTTGAATCTGTGAACTTCTATGAACCTTAGAAATAAGGAGGAGCTGATAAAATGTGTGTGAACTTGGCTTTGTAAACTTCTGTGAATTTTAGATATACTGTCGTAGCTTATAAGTTGTGTGAACTTGGCTTTTGTGAACCTTAGAAAACCTTATAATATGGTTGGAGTTGATAATATGTAGAGCGAACTTGAATCTATGAACCTCTGTGAACCTTAAATACGATTGAATAGTTTGCTGAGTTTTTTGTTTTGAACTATGTGTATGTGAACATTTATGAACCTTTTATGAACTTTTATAATGAGAACCGTTTTGAACGATGAAATACAGAATCT
>CANYCX010054336.1:0-16474 GCA_948193385.1 Breynia disticha f. nivosa
GAATGGCCGATGTCTCCCCTGCACCCCGGCATGTAGAGACGCTAAGGGAAAACTTACTGAGTATTGAAAAATATACTCACCTGTTATTGCTGGATTCTGTGCAGATCGTCAGTAGCAGCTGGGACCACTTTTGGAGCCGAGCTAGGCGTGTGATACGAGGTGGACTAGGTTGGCATCCTGATACATTTTGGACTTACACATTTTGAGTTTTGTATAGCCATACATATGATAGTATAGACTTTAGCATATGCATCTTTTGAAACCAAAAACCATGGCTTTCGCATATCTGATTTGACTTGTATTTGGATTTGGTTTTATGTAATGCATATGCTACTATTTCATTCTATATATATATATACATACATTGTCCTTCTTCCTCTTTATTATTAATGTTGTTTTAACGAAAAAAATAGTTGCGAAAAATCAGATTATGGAAAAATGAACTTAGCGAAAATGGGTTCCACAAACATTCCCACTTAGAGCTCTTAACTTAAAACATCCAACAAGGATCAAATATACTAATAAGCAAGAACATATTCTTATGTTTCAAATTGCTTTCATATAATTTTATAGTTAAGGATTTAATCCAATTCATCTTAACTTACTCAACCTCATAATAGCATCAAAATTCACATTATCAAATTCATCTCAAAGCATGCTCCACCATTAGCATATTTGCACCTCAATCAAAAAAGCATTTTATAAACTCAACCATAACATGCAAAATCAACCAAATCAACAAATTAGCAAACAAAGACTCACAATCTTATTCATACTTGTTTACATATTCATGTATATTCTCCTTTTTCACTATCCAAATTAAACATTTCATCGTACGCATACCTTGATTAAGGAAATAATTTCAACCATGTACTTACTCTCATTTTTGTACTCACCTTTATCCACAAGGGTTCAACACCATACTTTACACTCACAAAGTAACCAAGGCACTGCCTTATGTTTCACCTACACCATGCATTTGAGATTTCCACTCGTACATTTTCACATAAGGGCGTTTCTTATACCCGTAAGTTTCAACATTTCTATATTACCCGTTTTGAGGCAACATCCTTCTAACACATTGTACTTTCATCCTTAATCCTAGATATTATAACTTTTCTACTGAACAGGTGTCATACTAAAGCATTTGAAAAGACACCATATAAGATATGGACTGGTCAAAAACCCAATTTGTCTTTTCTAAGGATCTGGGGATGAAAAGCGCATGTTAAGAGGTTAACATCGGATAAGCTTTTAACCAAGACAGATAAATGCTTATTTGTGGGGTATTGTAAAGAGATTAAGAGATACTATTTCTACAATCCTAGAGAAAAAAGTGTTTGTTGCTCAAACCACTATATTTTTAAAAAAAGGAATTCATTGTTAAAGGAAACAATGCGAATTTTGTACAAATCAAAGTTGTGTAAGAGGATGTGGATGCATAAGTTCTTATAGAAGATAATGAGGAGATGGGCTCAAATCCACAAGAAGTTGTGGAATAAGAGCTCATAACACAAGTACCTAAAAGATTTGGTAGGATACGTCAGGAACTCGATAGGTATGGGTTCATTGTAACTGACAAACAAGATATCATGGTCGTTGGCCATGATGAAACCGCTTCTTACCAAGAGGCCTTGGAAAGTCCTAATTTGAAAAAATGGTAAGAGGATATGAAATTCGAGATGCAATCAATGTACGATAATTAAGTTTGGGACTTAATTGATCCATTGGAAGGTGCTAAGGTAATTGAATGCAAGTGGATTTTCAAAGAGAAGACAGGAGGAATCTTCAAAGGTAGGCTAGTGGTGAAAGGTTTCAAATAAGTTAATGGTATAAGCTATGATGAAACATTCTCGCTAGTAGTTATGCTCAAATCCATTAGGATATTGTTTTCCATAGCTGCATGTTTGGACTGTGAGATATGGTAAATGGATGTCAAAACAACTTTCCTGAATGGAAACCTTCTCGAGGATGTTTACATGAAACAACCTGAGGGATTTATCGATCCAAAATATCCTAATAAGGTATGCAAGCTTAATAGGTCCATTTATGGACTTAAGCAAGCGTCCTAAAGTTGGAATATTTATTTTGATGAATCCACTAAGAAGTTTGGATTCACCAAGAACAATGATGAACCTTGTGTATATCATAAGTTCAGTGGGAGCGTAGTAGTGTTTCTTATGTTATATGTCGATGACATCCTACTTATTGGAAACCATATTTCAACATTACAACAAGTGAAGAAATGGTTGAATACGTGTTTCTCAATGAAAGATTATACTTGGTATAAAGATCTATAGAGATAGATCGCGACGTCTCTTGGGACTAAGTCAAGAAAAGTATATAGATAAGATACTGAGGCAGTTCAATATGGAGCAATTCAAGAAGGAATTGTTGCCCTTACAAAAAGGAGTAGTTCTCTCTAAGAAGGATTGCCCATCCTATAGAGAAGAGAAAGAACGTATGAATATAGTCCCATATGCGTCATCTATAGGATCCAATATGTACGCTATTAGAACCATTTATGGACACTCATTCCATACACTTTATGTCAATTTTTTTCTATATTTTGATGGATAAAATTAGTGATTATCAAGGCTTTTGATCAAATATGGTTTTATCCAGGTGCGAATGCAGAAATTTTACTAAGATTTGGATCGAAATGGAGAGTACTATTTTGAAGCACAAAATTGTGAGAGCTTGAGCTTAGTTTTGGGCTTAAGACAATGGCTGACATGACGTAAAGATTTTGGTCTTATAAGCAACAAAAGGAATTGCTCTTAAAGGTGAATGATAGCTTGTGATGGACAAGTTTTGCGAGCAAATGTTGGGGAAGCTTTGGTGCCACGAACATGGCCACATTGAATCACATTTGGAGGGATGACTTGGGACACTCGTGGCTTTACTTTGGCACCTTAAAGTTGGGCAGAAATGGCAGCACGTTCGTGGAAAATTGGGATCACGTTTGATGGTCATTCGTGACTCATGAAAATGGCAAGAATGTTTGGCCGAAGGATAGTCACGAATGCGACTATCATGTACCATGAATGGAGGCATTCATGATTCTTCATTTCTGGGCAACATAATTGAATCCAGAAGGTGAGTCACATTCATGACTCACCAGGACCACGAACGAGGAATGAAAAATGCCTAAACGTGATTTCTTATTGCTTGCAATTTTGGGTAGAAGGCTGGTCACGTTCGTGATGCCTATGAACCACGATTGGAGGCTTCCTTTTGGTCATTCGTAGTTCTTAATTCAGACAGAAAATCAAGTCTAGAAGTTGAGTCACATTTGTGACTCACCATGATCGCAAATTAGAACACTCGTGACATTGCTTTGAAGAGAGAATTTGGTGCCAAGTTTGAGTAGAATGCGAGTCATGATCGTGACCAATTTAAGCCATTTTTTATGGCTGGCTGAAGGCAAATGTGACTCACAAGAATTGGTCTAAAATGTCCACAGAATGAGGTCTTAGTTAGGGGCATTCTAGACATTTCACATGTTAGTGTAAGCCCTAGCCCAATACATACATTGTTTGTAATTTTTATTATTGATTAATAAAATTATTAGGTATTATTTTATCATATCATCTATTGACCTATCGTATGTGTTTGATAAAATATCCAAGAATATTAATTAAGAGCTTGAGGTATCAAGGTTGAGGACCTTGATAGTAGAACCTGGAAGTTATGAGATTAACATTCTAAATATCCCTAGTCGGTTATTTCTATGGGAATAAAAATGAATTAAGACTAGTATGTATTTTGTAGATGATCATGTTCTATGGGTCATAAATATTCAGGATATCTAGCAAAGTTCATAGGTACAATGTAGAGCATTGTATTTGGAGAGCGATCACTATTTGGAATGTCAAATATTATCCTTAGACTGAAAATCACTATGTCTCTTATTGTGATTTTTAGTATACTTTGACATATGTCTAACGTGGCAGTAAAAGGTTGACAAGTATGGGTATGATTGGGCATGCTATGAAACATAAGTAAGAGTAGGAGTGAAGTGAGGGGATTGACCCTCTCATTGAGAGTTCATATCATTGACCGCTTGATAGACAAGATTGGAAAGAGTGTGGCCGCACCCGAATGAAATGATTAAGTCATTTATTTGCACTTATCAATTTGTCATATAAATCAAGAAAAGTGATTACGCACTAAATAGGGGTGTCAGCGACATGCCTTATGCTAATCTAGATATCAAGGTCAAGGGATTTTATTTGAATTGTAGTAGGGTTATTGACACCGCTCGTCAGCTGTTTAATTTAGGGTGATCATAGTGTCTTACTAGAGACCGCCTATGATTTATGAGTTATTAATCTCATTGCCTTTATTAAATAGTCCTACAAATCACACATGGATGGCCGGAAACCTAAAAGGATATTTTTTGTTTTTCACCTTAGGTCAAAATTCAACTATTACGCCAGATTGGGCATTTGAGCCAGTTTTGGTAATTGGGCCCAATAAGGATGAAAAAATTTAGGAACCTTGTCTTAAATTAAGACATGATTTATGTGGAATAAATTAAAAGAATAAAATCTTCTAATTATCCACATTAATGGTCACATTTTTTAGGCAATTATTTAAAAGGAGTTTTATTTTTATAAAAGACTTAACAAGTCCTAAAAGGACTAGGATTTTTAAGAAGTTTAACCTAGCGAAACACTTCTCTTTAAAAAGACACAAACCCTAGTCTTTCTAAAGAGAATTGTGCCGCCCCTCTAAAACACTCCCCTTGTCGTGAGGTTCAAACTAAATTGAGAAAGATTTAGGGTTTTTATAGAAGAGAGAAAGTGAGATTTAGGGCTGATCATTAGTGGTGATCATCGTGTGCCTCTTGACTCATAGGAAAACTCATCTAGATTGACAAGAACAGGTGAATCGATTATACTTTCAGTGCTAGTACACGTTTCTGTTTAATTCGTGTCTTACTGTTGTAGAGGTACCACGTTTTAGGTTCTATATTGGTGTCAAAAAGGTCGTTTCAAAGTATTTTGAAACGGTAGATACTGTTCTTGCCCAAAGAACTCACGGCTGTGAAGGAGAGAAAGAAAGGTATGTCTTTTTCATTCAAGATTCAATTTTTAAGTCACCTAGTTATCATATATTTGTAAATATATGTATTAGTCATGATTTTGATGTGATATTGGGCTGTTCTTGATGTGTTTAGTCATGTTTTTTTGTTGCGTTAGACTTAGAGCATATAAGAAAACCCAACAGTGGTATCAGAGCTAGGTTATCTAAATCGATTAATGCATATTTAGACAAATCAGTGAGCTAGATTTGTAAAATTGGGGCTGAACATGTATGGCAGTAAATTAAGTTTTTATTTTAACTTAAAACAGTAGGTTTAATGTTAATTTTTATCCCAAAATTTACTGTTCACATTTTAGTATTATGTTTAATTCATAAAATACAAAACTAGGTCAATAATGTGATGCTAATGACTATTTTGACATAGTTTTAGTCAATTATTTCTAAAATTGATTTTATGAATTAAGGAGGGGCTGAATACCTAAAAATGTGAATTTGGTAATTAGGGTTTACTATTCATAATTAAGTTTTTACTTAAATTGATAAAATTACAAAACTAGGTGTTTTTAGAAAGAATTAATGAACTAGTTGGACTAGTTTAATTCTTAGGAGTTTAAAATGACCTAAAATGTATTTTTTTGAAAAATTTAGGGACCAAATTGTAATTTGGAAGTGGAAATTTTGTGTGTGAAATTTTTTATTTATGTATTTAATTTTGTGTGATTAAATGCATTCATATAGTTTTACACTTATTTGATATATGTGTAAAATGTAAAAGAGGAATTGGAGATGGGCTTGGCCCAAGCCCATCTCTGGGTTAACTCAAGGAGTCCAAAGGCCCAATTCCTCTGAATGGCTTGGCTTAAAACTTAAAATCAGATTTTCCATGATTAGGGTTGCATTTCGTGTATATAAATGAATGGTATGCATAAAGCATTCATGAGCCTATTTTATTTGGGTTGTGAAAGCCTTATGAGCCTATTTTATTTATCGGGTTTGTAAACCACTGAGCCTATTTTCTTAGACTAGGTTAAGAATAAACTTAGTATAGAAAAGGAGGCCCAACCCAGAATGGAGTCAGTCCAGACGTGGAGGCCCAAGAAGGAAGGATGGAGAGCCTATTGGAGATGGACTTGAAGCCCGAAGATGCCAAGGAATTAGTATAGGCCTAATTATAGATTTATTGTCCCATGAATTTCACGTTTACTTTTCTACACTTAGTTATTGCATGCTTAGGAAACGTTGATGAATGAATGCGAACGAATATCAAATGTCGAATTCGCGTTTGCCATGCTAAGCCATCGAATATCAACAACTTAATCCCAAAAATTGTAAGTCAAGCAAATTGCCTTCCTAAATTAACAACCCGTCAAGGCATCAAACGTCAAAGCGTGGGTCATGTCAAAGCTGAGCGCGTTAGATTTTATTTGTGAGGCGGGGCTAGGATCGATGCTATCTATACTGCCATGTGAGAGTGGGGGTAGATTAGTGTCATGGTTAGCACATTAATTGTAGGTTTGGACTTAACATTGGTCTATGACGGCGCGTCGGCCTTAGGCAATTAATGGGAAGTGCCCTGGCATGAAAATGGTTGTCCCATTAGAAACCCAGAATCAGTTTGGAGAAAATGATTGGATGGATTCCTACCTAAGTAGCCTAGTGTTTGATGAAGCATAAAGTGGATCCCGGTCTCACAAAATGCGTCAGTTACGAGTGGATTATTTAAAGGGATATTAATCCATTGTTGAGTGGGAGATCTTCCGTTTAAAAGACCTCATAACGGACCTTGATATTATTATTCTTTGTAGAAGATTAAAATGAATTCGAATAACGCGAATATTTTCCTGCGCTCAATCCTTAAAAAGGATAAGATGAAGGGTAGGAAAGGAGATACCGAAATGAGCCCAAAGCATAAGTTGGAGGTGGTACCTCAATAAAAGCATACGGAGGTTTTCCAATCCACTTCATAGAAAGGAAATGAAGACAAACCCTAGAAAATCCATAAGCCCATGTTGGAGGTATTACCTTAACAAAAGACTAGGATGATTTTTCAACCTGATCCTTTGGACATTTTCTACCATTGCCAAATGAGTGTGCATTGGAAGAGAAAATGTCCAAGGTTATTAGGAGGGAAGAAGGATGTTGTAATAACATATTCTTCAGAAATCTACGTTTTATAAGTGAATCGCTATATTTCGGCATCATGGGTATTGGATACCAGATGTGGGTCTCACATTTGTTGCAATGTGAAAGGAATACGAAATAGGAGAGTGCTTTCAAAGAGAGAGATTGATCTCTGACTCAAAAATGGGGCAAGAGTAGCTGCCATAGAGATCAGAGACTATACTTTATGCATGCCTTCAGGGCTAGAAATAAAGTTAAAGTACTGTTACTATGTACTTGCAATAAGTAGGAATATTGTTTTAGTTTCAGCCTTGTACAATGAAGGTTTTACTTTTGTTATTGGAAATAACAATATGAGTATTCGTCATGAAAACCTTTATTATGGAAGTGGAGTCCTTAATAATGGTTTATATGTCCTAGACTTGTCAAGTCGTCAGGATGTTTATAACGTAGAGAATAGGAAAGTTAAGTCCAATGACCTTAATCTTTCTTACTTCTGGCATTGTTGTTTAGGACATGCAAGTGAGAAACGCTTGCAAAGAGTTCATAAGGATGGAGCACTTAGGTCTTTTGATTGGAAATCATTAGACACTTATGAATCATGCATTCGTGGGAAAATGACAAAGAATCCTTTCAACAAGAAAGGAGAGAGAACTAGTGGCCTGCTGGATCTAATACATTCTGATGTATGTGGACCATTATGTACACAAACATAAATCAGAAACCTTTGAAAGGTTTAAGGATTTTAAGAATGAAGTAGAAAACCAACTAAGAAGACATATTAGAGCTATTCGATCTGATCAAGGTGGCGAGTTTATGAGCCTAGAGTTTGACCAATATCTGTCAGATTGCGGTATAGTACCACAACTCACACCTCTGGTAATACCTCAGTGGAACGGTGTGTCTAAAAGAGGAACCGAACCTTGTTGGACATGGTTAGGTCGATGATGAGTAAAAAAGGTCTCCCGATATCGTTTTGGGGTTATGCCCTAGAGACTGCTACTTTTCTGCTAAACATGTCTCCTAATAAAGCAACCAACAAGACACCATATGAGATATGGACTGGTCGAAAATCAAACTTATCCTTTCTTAGGATCTAGGGATGCGAAGCGCATCTTAAAAGGTTAACATTAGATAAGTTTTCATCCAAGACAGATAAATGCTTATTTGTGGGATATTCTAAAGAGACAAAAGGATAGTATTTCTACAATCCTAGCGTGAACAAAGTGTTTGTTGGTCGAACCGCTGTGTTTCTAGAAATAGAATTCGTTCTTACAGGAAACAATGGGAGTGGTGTACAACTCAAAGTTGTTGAAGATGATGTAGATGCATAAATTCCTGAATAGGATAGTGAGGAGATGGACTCAAATCCACAAGAGTTTGTGGATCAAGAGCCCATTACATAAGTACGTAGAAGATCAGGTAGGATATGCCAGGAACCCGAAAGGTACGGGTTCATTGTGAACGATGAACAGGATATCACGATCACTGATCATGATGAACTTGCTTCTTACCAAGAGGCCTTGGAAAGTCCTAACTAGGAAAAATGGTAAGAAGCCATGAAATTCAAGATGCAATCAATGCACGATAATCAAGTTTGGGACTTGATTGATCCATCAGAAGGTGCTAAGGTAATTGAATGCAAATTGATTTTCAAAGAGAAGGCGAGAGGTATCTTCAAGGGTAGGCTAGTGGCAAAAAATTTCAAACAAGATCATGGTATCGGCTATGATGAAACATTCTCACCAATAGCTTGCTCAAATCCATTAGGATATCGTTTGCCATAACTACATATTTGGACTATGAGATATGGAAATCAAAATGGCTTTCCTGAATGGAAACCTAAGGGATTTGTCGATCCAAAATATCATATTAAGTTATGCAAGTTTAAGAGGTCTATTCATGGACTTAAGCAAGCGTCCCAGAGTTGGAATATTCATTTTGATGAATCCATTAAGGAGTGTGGATTCACCAAGAACGATGATGAGCCTTGTGTATATCATAAATTCAGTGGGAGCATAATAGTGTTCCTTATGTTGTATGTCGATGACATCCTACTTATTGGAAACGACATTTCAGCATTGCAACAAGTGAAGCAATTGTTGAATAGATATTTCTCAATGAAAGACTTAGGGGAAGTCGAGGTTATACTTGGTATAAGGATCTATAGAGATAGATCACGGCGTCTCTTGGGACTAAGTCAAGAAAAGTACATAGATAAGATACTAAGGCAGTTCAGTATGAAACAATCCAAGAAAGGATTGTTGCCTTTACAGCAAGGGGTAGTTTTCACTAAAAGGATTGCTCATCCTTTAGAGAAGAGAGAGAATGTATGAATAGAATCCCATATGCGTCAGCTATATGATCTATCATGTACGCTATGCTATATACTAGGCCGGATGTGGCTTATGCACTAAGTATAACTAGTGGTTCTAGCAGGAGCCCGTAGAAATCCACTGGTCTGCAGTTAAGATAATTCTTAAGTACTTGAGAAGGACTAAAGACTTGTTCTTAGTGTATGGAGGTTAAGAAGAACTCAGTGTTACATGATACACTGATGGTATGACCCCGATACGCAAGGACAATTCATGAGCGCAATCGAGATACATATTCATGTTGAATAGAGGGGCTATCAGCTTGAGGAGCTCTAAACAGAGCATAGTGACAGATTCTACAACAGAAGCTGAGTATATAGTAGTGTCTGAGGTAGCTAAAGAAGCTGTTTGGATCAAAATGTTCATTATTGGATTATGAGTCATCCTATCTATCTCAGATCCTTTGGAATTTTTGTGTGATAACAATGGGGCTATAGCACAGGCTAAGAAGCCTCAAAATCACCATCGATCCAACCACATACTCAAGAAGTTCCTTCTCATTTGAGAGATCATCATAGAGGAGATGTGAAGATGATCAAGGTTCCAGGTAAAGATAATGTTGCAGATCACCTGACCAAGCAGTTGGTAGGTCTGAAGCATGATCATCATGCTAGGTCTTTTGGTCTTAGTGTTATGTCTGATTGGGACTAGTGCTAGTGGGAGATTATTAGTGTAAGCCCTAGCCCAATACATTGGTTGTAACTTTTATTATTGATTAATAAAATTATGAGGCATTATTTTATCACTTCATGTATTGACCTGTGGTATATTTTTGATAAAATATCCAAGAATGTTAATTAAGTGCTTGAGGTATCAAGGTTGAGGACCTTGATAGTAGAACCTGGAAGTTATGAGATTAACATTCTAAATATCCCTAGTCACTTGTTTCTATGGGAATAGAAATGAATTAAGACTATTATGTACTTTGTAGATGATCACATTCTATGGGTCATAGATATTTGGGATATCTAGCAAAGTGGATAAGTATAATGTAGAGCATTGTACTTGTAGAGCGATCACTATTTGCAATATCAAATATTATCATTAGATTGAAAATCACTATGTCTCTTGTTGTGATTTTTAGTGTACTTTTACATACGCCTAACGTGGCCATAAAAGGTTGACAAGTATGGCTATGATTAGGTATGCTACGGATCTTAAGTAAGAGCAGGAATGAAGTGAAGGGATTGACCCTCTCAATGAGAGTTGATATCACTGAACGCTTGATAAACAAGATTGGGAAGAGTGTGGTCGCACCCGAATGAAATGATTAAGTCATTTATTTGAACTCATCAATTTTGTCATAAAGATCAAGAAATGTGATTAAGCATTAAATGAGGGTGTTAGCGACATGCCTTATGCTAATCAAGATATCGGAGGTTAAGGGATTTATTTGAATTATAGTAGGGTTGTTGACACTGCTTATCAGCTATTTAAATTAGGGTGATCATAGTGTCGTACTAGAGACCACCTATGATTTATGAGTTTTGAAACTCATTGCCTTTATTAAATAGTCATACAGATCGCACATGGATGGTGGAAAACCTAAAAGGGTAATTTTGGTATTTCACCTTAGGTCAAAATCCGACTATTGAGTTGGATTTGGAATTTGGGCCAATTTTGGTAATTGGGCCCAATATGGATGAGAAATAATATTTCTTACATGATTTTAAGACAAAGATTATTTATTAAATATGATGTCTTAAGTGGAAAATATGTAAGAATATAAGAGAGAAAATTAAGAAAGCTTGTCTTAAATTAAGACAAGAATTATGTACGATAAATTAAAAGATAAATCTTGTTAATTTATCCACATACAGTCATGGCTAAGAGCGATGTTTTTAAACGAATTTTTTTTTATAAAAGACTTAAGAAAGTCCTAATGGTATTAGGATTGTTAAGAGTTTTTAAAAATCAAATGACTTGTCTTTAAAAATCAACAAACCCTAATTCTTTCACAAGTAAGTGCCGCCCCTCTAAACAAATCCCAAGGCTGTGAGCTTCCTTCAAGAAATCAAAAGGGTGATTTTTGAGTTTTATCTGGTGAGAGACATGAGATTCAGGGGTTGATCATATAGTTTGATCAATGTGGTGCCCTCTCTTTCGCAAGAATATCATCAGAAGCTGTCCAAGAACAGGTGAAACATTTTTACTCTTGTGGTAGTACACTATTTTGCTAATCTGTGTGTTATTACTATAGAGGAACGACGATTGGGGTTCTATCTTGGTGTCAGAAAGGTTGTCTCGGAGTATTTTGAGACGGTAGTTACTGTTCTTGGTCATATACCACACAACAATCTAAAGAAAGGAGAAAGGTACAATTTTTCCATTAAAGATTTCATCTTCATGTCATTTAATTGTCAACTGATTGTAAATATATGTATTGGACATGATTTTGAAGTGTTCTTGGGCTGTTCTTGATGTGTTTGTTTTGTTTTTCCGTTGCCTTTAGACTTAGAACATATTAGAAAACCTATACTTATGGCACAAGTGATTGGGCCACTTTCACCATGCTACTCTAAAGCTTTTGTAGAAAGTTGAGATGGTAAAGAATGCTACCTTATTTAAGAAACCAGAAAAAGTTTGTGAAGCTTGCCAACTTGGAAAGCGAATGCTTCTTCCCTTTCCAAAAAATCAAGCTTGGAGAACTGTGGAAAAGTTTTAATTTGTACACACTGATGCTTGTGGCTTGATGAGTGTATCATCACTGAATAGGAGTAAATATTTCCTTCTTTTCATTGATGACTACACAAGTTATTCCTTGGTATACTTCGTTCAGAATAAGAGTGAAGTTGTTGACTTGTTCTAAAAATGGAAGGCTTTGGTTGAAAACCAAAGTGATTGTGTTTTGACGGCAATCAGATCAAACAATGGAACATAATACACAAAAAAATTCAATGTGTTATGTAATGAATATAGAATTGAGCATAAATTTTTTGTCAATTATAAACCACAGGAAAATAGCGTAATTGAAAGAAAAATAGAACCATTATGGAAATGGCCCGATGCATGGTATTTAAGAAAACATTGCCAAAGAAATTCAGGGCTGAAGTTATTAATACATCAATTTATTTTCTCTATAGCTTGCTAAGTAGAGATGTTGCAAAGAAGACTCCATATGAGGCTTGGTTCAACATAAAACTTGCTATTCATCACTTAAAAATATTTGTAAGTGTTGGTTTCTCATTGATTCAAAATGTAAAAATGAAGCAAATTGGATGAGAAGGCTAGAATAGGCATTTTTCTTGGTTATGGATCTGTTGCCAAAGGATATTAAATTTATAACCTTGAAGAAAATAAGATCATTGTGAACAATAATGTCAAATTAACGAATCTTCATTATGCGACTGGAAACTCGACTGTAGTTCAAAAGAGAAGCTAAAAGGAGGAGAATCCAATTATGACTAATCAAATTAGAGTGATTTCAATTTTGATGGTGATAGCAATACTCTAGATGATGATCTTATTGATCATGATCCCATGAGAGGAACCAATACCATGGAAGATTACTATTCTACATGCAATATAGCCTTGATATACCAAACAACCTATCATTAGTCTACTAAAGAAGAAAGGTAGAAAGTAGCAATGTAAGAGGAGATATTGATGATCAGTAAGAACAATACATGTGTTCTCATTGAAAAACCTATAGATAAAAAGGTGATGGAATTGAAGTGGGTATGTAAAGTGAAATTAAATGCAGATGAATTATTTAACAAAGTAAATGCCAGAACTATTGCAAAAGGGTATAAGCAAAAGTATTGCATATATTTTTGTAAAGTTTTTGCACCTGTGGCAAGGCTTGATACAGTAAGGTTACTGATCTCATTAGTAGCTCAAAAACGATGGGTGGTTTCTCAGTTAGATATGATGTTATCTTTCTTTAATGGTGTTCTTATAGAGGAGATATAAGCTGAACAACCTAAAGTTTTTATGAAGGAAGAGAGGAGGATAAGGTATATTTGCTCAAGAAAGCACTTTAATGCTTAAAACAAGCCCTTTGTGCTTGGTACAGTAGGATTGACACTCATTTGTAGGAATTTGGATTCAAGAGGAGCTTAAGTGAGCCCACTCTTTATGCTCAATCATTAAACAATAAGATATTGAAAATCTCATTATATGTAAATCACTTTTTGATTACAGGACGCAACTCAATATTGTTTAGAAATTCACATTAGATATTATGGCTAAATTTGAAGTGATGACCTTAGGAAAATGAGTGTTTGGTGGGATATGGAGCTTCAATTCATGATGCTTGAATGTCATAAATGTGACTTGCATTTTTCCATCTAACTCCATTGCTTTGTAAGCTCTAAACATTCTTCCTATGCTTCATCCTTTTATGACTTGCAAAGGCATGATCATGACAAGCTTTTCCAGCCACAAATGAAGTCCCGAATCAAGCTAATTGCCTCCTCATTTGTGCCTCCAAAATCACCTATCTTTACGTTCCATTATTTTCCATCAAATTATAGTGAAATCTTCACGTTACTTAATCGCGGCTAAATAAAACCAAAATGTATATAAGCTTACAAAATCATATGGTTTATCTAATAAAATATCATGAAAATCAACTTGAAATAAGTGGAATAACTGTGCATATTTGGTCCTATCAATGAGTTTCTTTCTAGATATGGAAGTCAAGCAATCTGCAAATGGCATCTTTATTTGTTACCAAAAATTTGTGATGAAAGTGCTAAGAAGATTTTGTATGACCAATTGATCACATCTATGACCATCAATTATAAGCTTCTGAGTCTTGAATAAGGAAATAAAGCAAATGTTCATGATTATCAAAGCTTGATAGGTTTCCTATTGTATGTAACTATAACAAGCCCAGATTTGATGTTCGTAACTGTCGAACTTGCAAGATTTATGAGTTGTCCAAACAAAACTCAATTGCAAGTTGCTAAAAGAGTCTTGCAATATTTGAAGAGCACCATTGAATATGCAATTATGTATCAAATGAAAGTTGAAGTGCAATTGAAGGGGTATGTTGATAGCGATTGGGCAGGTTCGATGGAAGACATGAAAATTACTTCTAGTTATAACTAATACTCATGAATCAGTAAACGTTTCATATGCACTACCCTCGTATGAAATCCAATGAAACCTAGATACAACCTAGTTGAAATGATCTAAAAAATAAATAATTACCATAAAAGAGCTAAGAATTTCAAAGAACTGAAGAAACTAGGAACAATAGATTTTCAAGGTACAGTTGACCAAACAACATCAAAAACTTGAATTAAGAGAAATAAAAGGGTTTTTACTATGATGAGGTGTACTGCAGAGAATAAATTGGATTTTGGAGTACCACTTTTATCGAGATATGGCTATAATTGGTGGGAAATTATACCAAATGCCAATATACATTCACTAGTATTCACCTCGGAAGATTTTCTTAGAGAATTACTATAGTTGATAGAGGTATATACTGATGTTAAACAGAAAGATTTTCTAGCCTTGAAATAAGGGACTAGTTAGTAGCTTAGGATGAAGTGAAATTCATAAAATTATCTTATTATAATTCAACGATACTTCCTAAAAAGAGAGAAATGTAGGAGATTTAAGGAAGGATTAGACATAAAATCAAAAAGCAGATAAACAAGGCAGATTTGAGGAATTATGCTGACCAGAGAGATGCAACTCTGAAAGATGAAACCTGCTAAAAGAAGATGGTAGATGTTTTGGTAGAGGATATCACAGAGGTCAAAGTTTTATTACTCCAGCTCTGACCAGACTAGTTCTCCAAACTGCTAGAGAAGACATCAAGAATAATGTAGAGATATGACAGAAGGATGTTTTTATTGTGGGAAATATGGAAATTTCTACAAGGATTTTTAGATCATTTTAATGCAATGAATATAGGAAGAGGTATAATGACCTCTAATCCAACAGTGCATAATGTTAGATTAGTTGTTCCAGTAGTTAATGCTATACGAGGCAGATGTAGAGGAATCATGCACAGTTCCCCAACTGATTGAGGCAGACGAGAAGTTTAGGGAACTTAACAGTAGAGACAAACCAAAGTGTTTACTATGCTTATACATAAAGCTTCGAATGCTCCAAATGTCATTATAGGTAAGTTCACACTAATGTCTTAATATTTTTCTATGTTCAAGTAGTTGACACTAATGTCTTAACATTTTTTTACGTTCAAGTTTTTATAGATTTTGATACTTCATATTTTTCTATGTTCAAGTAGTTCACACTTAGTTCCCAAGAGCCACGATATATTTTTATAGATTTTGATACTTCATATCAATTTTACCAATCACGAAACATTTATTGGGGAACACTTCCTGTGACCCCCGAATTTAATTATCACCTGCGTATAACTTCCCTCCTACAAGTGACAATCAAACTCGGAAATCAAGTTTTTGGTTTAAAATAATTTTTTTTAGTAACACAATAAAGAAATAACAACGGAAGCATAATAATTTTAAATCTTTAAAATCAAATATTTACATTCCATTTTCCTCAAGATGTTTACAAATAATTTCAAAGACCTAAGCCTATTCAAATACAAGGAATATAAATATATGCATGGTCATGTACATGTACAAAGGTTTAAAAATACAGTGCACCGCCCACCTTGTTCTCTATATAAATCTTCAATCTAGAGCAGCACGTACTATCTTCTCGTCCCAATCTTTTCTCTTTAAATCTTTACCGAGCGTAGCAGGTATAAAAATACGTAAGTCATAAGACTTAGTAAGCAACACAACCAATATGGTCAACTTCCTTGCAATTTAACTCATTTCAAAACAAAACATTTCTTTATTTACTCTCAAGCAAACATTGAGATTAAGCACCATGTATCTATATATTCAAACCATACATATATGTGCACTATTTTTATTCTTTTCTAAATCAAATTTAGCAATTTAAATTCACAAAAACATATCATTATTCCTAACTAC
>CANYCX010054467.1:0-16059 GCA_948193385.1 Breynia disticha f. nivosa
TGGAGTGCTATTTCCTGCCAAAATTGTTGTAAATGTTACTCTTAGGTACATAATTAAGTGTTATTTTGTAAATTCTGAGTTTGTGATTGTATTTGTTGATATGAATTTGTTTATAATTTGAATTAATATGAATATGTGATTTAATAAAATTGTGGATGGTTGTCCGTGTTCGGTAAGTGTTACTTACTGAGTCTTGTGGCTCACTGTGGATTATACCTGCTGTGTGAGCAGAGACTTGAGAAGATATTTTGGGATCAGAAGGTGTGCAGTTTTTGGACGTTTTGACTCGAAGTACAGACTCAAGGTTAAGGTGGGCAGAGAACTGGAAATCTTCTCTCTCCTGTTTTCACATGTGTTTAGAAAAAGAAAATGTATTTGAAACTCTTTTTGAAAGGGTTATGTTTGAAATGGGATTAGCCTAATTTCTTTTCTTATATAACCCTTAACAAACCTTTGTAAACATATGTGAGTAATGAAGGATGAATGTAATTATTTCATATAAATGTATGTTATTTTCATATGAATGTTGTTATTGAAATTTGTTAAACTCTATACTAAACTTATGATGTCCAAAATTTAGTTATCACCTTTGAGATTTTACATATAACCTCGGGTGATAATTAAATTTTGGGTGTCACAATAATAACAAAATTTGAATGAACTAGTAATAAAAAAATTATTCACATTTATTCTAATGTATTTTTTAAAATAAACATAACATGACATTGAATTATTTATTATTAATAGCATTTATTTGATTCGGATGAATTTTGTAATTATTATAACAACATCTAATTAGATAAATATTTATAAAAATTATGAAAATTTTCAAAATGCAAAAGTTTTATGAGAAAATCTAAAATAAATAAATAAATAAATTTTTATTTAAAATATGTATTTATTTTTTATATTTTAAAATTTTTATTAAAATTATCGATTTGTAAAATAATTTTAAAAATAAATTATAATTTAAATTAATATATTTATAATATACGACATCCCGAGACATCGCGCGAGTCAAACTGCTAGTGATTCTTTCAATCTTATAGAATATAGACTTGAATTTTTATATATAATATAATGTCTGTTTTTTTTAATAGATTTTTTTTTATTTTGCAGCAACAACACAATGAATGAAAGTAGATGAGATGATTGCTTAAATATGTTGGTGATGCTCAAAAGTCTTCCAAATCCAAAAGAAAAAAAAAATGATATCGATCCCTTCTCTTCTAAACCCTCAATCCCCAAGTCCTCTGTCGTTCGCTTTTCCTTCCTCTCTTAAACCCTCCTCCCTCAAACCCCCTCACTCCTTATCTCCTTTTCATTCCTCTTTCCCTTCCCAAAACGACGATGTTCATGACCATGTTGTTGGTGATTGCCTCGTTTTCGAACAAGGCATATTCGACGACCCATACCTCGAAACCACTTCCGAAGTCACTCAAACCACTTCAAACCCAAACCGTACTAGCAAAAAGAAGAAATCTTTATCGGAAACCCAAACAGAGAACTTGGTTCCTGATGAATGGAGAGAAGTTCAAGCTGAGATTAATATTACAAAGAAAGAAAGGCGAAAAATTGCTCAAGAATTGGAGTTTAATAGCCGCGTTGAGAGGAAGAGAAATGGGTTAGTTCCTGTAAGGAGAGTGAATTTGGAGGAGTATAAGGCTTATAGAGAAGCTAAATTGGCTCAGTTGAAGCCCATTGTATTTGATAATCCTTCAAGATTTCGCGAAAATGACAGTGGAGATAATGGTGAGAATGAGGTTGGGAATGTGAGTGAGAGAGTGGCTCCAAAAAATCCGAGGTGGGCTGTCTATGGAAGAGGATTTGATGACGTTAATGAGTTTTTTAATAGTGGGAATTATCAACCCGGTCAAAAGGATTCTCAAGGTATTAATTGGTTTATTAGTGATTTTCAATTTCGATATGTAAATGATTTAACATGATTATAATTTGTGCTGCACTCAATGTTAAATGTTGTCATCGATTGAATAATAGGAAGTCGTAAGTTGTTTACGAAAGAGGAGAAGGTTTTGTTGAATAAGCGAATACCAGATCTTGCTCCTGCGACTTCTGTAAGTTTACTTTGTACTTCTGTATAAATTTAGTTGAATCATAAAGTCTGTCTTGATTTTAATTCTTGGTTATAACTGCTGAATTTGTTTTTTCTCAGAGCAAATGGCTGCCTCTACACACACTTGCCGCGTCTGGAGAATTTTATCTTATGGATGCTTTGTTGAAGCACAATGTTGATATCAATGCAGCCGATGCGGTACAATTTGGTTGTCGTTTGATCAAATAGTTGTGATTCCGTTGTGTCGTTCAAATAACTCATGACAAATGAATTGTGTTTCTCATTATGCTTTCAACAGGATGGTCTGACTGCTCTGCATAAAGCAATCACATGCAAAAAGCAAGCAATCACCAGCTTTCTTCTGCGGGAATCGGCTAATCCTTTTGTACGAGATGCTGTGAGTAGATTTTCTAGCAATTTTGTGCAATTCTAACAGAATATGTGCTCTAAACATTTGTCTCCCTGTAATCAAATACTGTTGTTCTGTTTCAGTTTGATTAAAATATTGATTGTTCTCCTCATTGCTGTCAATAGGATGGGGCAACCTTGATGCATTATGCAGTACAAACAGCTTCCGCTCCAGCGATTAAACTTCTTTTGTTATACAATGTTGATATAAACCTCCAAGATAATGTATGTGCAGCATACAATACTCTTGATTGTCCGTTCAAATTCGTATGGTGATTGATCAATTTCAACATCTGCAGGATGGGTGGACTCCTTTGCACCTGGCTGTGCAAGCCCGAAGAACAGATATAGTGACACTTCTATTACTTAGAGGAGCGGATAAGACAAGAAGAAATAAGGTAAACATCTGTTGATCTTTGCGAATACTTGTCGTACCATTACTCCAAGCCTGTGTAAACTGTGTTATGAATTTCGGTGAATTCTTTTGATTGCCTCAGGATGGTTTAACCCCACTTGAGCTTTGCCTACATTTTGGTAGAGACACGAGGACATACGAGCTTGTCAAAAGACTGAAGCAGATTACTAGGAAATCAAATGCTTCACCAAAAACTGCAGTCTATAACATGGCAGCTTCCTAACTGCTAGATCTGACAGTATCACTGCTAGGTCATTATTCTACTTATCAGTTACGATTGTATAGATCTGAAGTGCACCCACACTCATACGGAAGAGCGTGTTTAAGGAGAAAGATGGAAAGGTCTTTGGTTCTTTTTTGTTAAATCAGAAAGCATTCTTGCCTGTAATTTTGTATATGGAAGTCATTTTTTGGGTATATATCGTGGCTCACGGTCACACTAGGAATTGAAATTCTGAATTTTGGCATTGTTGTAATGTTTGTGCATGAAGTTATTTATTCTGTTTGATTTATAATTTCATACTGCACAGATAGCATAAATTTCATTGTTGCATTGATTAGATATGACAATTAGTAACGGCCTCGTTACCGTACTCATTTAATGTCTGTCTGTATCAGCACAAGTTAACTGATTGTTGTATTTCGTTCCCCATTGGTTAAAATTTTGCTGTTGGTGTTAGATTATGCCTGACCCAGCAACCTGTTTTAAGATTTTTTCACCCTTTCAAGATTTTTGTCAAGTCAATTTTCACATCTCATAATTTCTCTTCAACTAAATAATCTAATACTAAAATCAACAACATTTAATCTTAAACATTATTCTTTTTCCTTAATTTTAATGTAGTACCCGTAAATAAAAATTAATATTAAATAAAATTAAAATTTGATAATAGAAAAACATGGACATAAATTTAGGCAAAGTACATAATTTTTAAATAAAAAAATTATATTTTACAAAAAATACATTTATAGACCATATTTTTTGACAATGCCTTGTCAAATCTTTTTGTGCAAATGTCTTGCTTGTTCATTCATTTGAGTTGTATCTTTTGCCAGGAACTCTTGATCTCATATCATATTTTTTTCGCATTTGCATGCTGCTTTCAGTCTTGACTAAACTTAATCATTAGGTCTTCCATTAATTTGGCAAATTCTTCCTATGAAACACCTTCGTCTTCATTTTGGGTTCCAATCTTTTTTTTTCCTTTATGACATCCATTCCTTGTGGATGTTCATGACTTGTGTTGCCAAGAACTCTCGCATGTCTCTTTCCTTATGGAGTTCAAGTCAATTGAATCCAGAGGTGTAAGCAACATTTATGGAGTTCTTGAACCGTTTTGGATTGAGTGCATCGTCAACGTATGAAAATAAATGATGACGCCGAAGCTCATTCCACATGTCTTCTTTTTTGAATGGCCTGTTGTGATTTAGCCCAACATGTCGTTTCCTTGATTCGGCTATTATCATATTGTCGTTCGCACAACACCACTTAGCCACTCACACTTCACATCACTGTAAATACCATTGAACTTTTTAATTATTATGCACCACTTGTTCATATGATTTTTGCATGCCACTTGTGTCTGTTGCTAGCCCTTCTCCAAATCAATCATGTGGGGGATGGTTGAACGAATTTTAAGGTAAGAATCATATTGCAAATTTTGTAGCGCCCCCAAAACACATCTATTAATAATTAGTTTATAATTAGAATAATAACATATCAATTGCATATAAACATTCATCATACAGAACACTTCGACTATAAGCATAATGACAATGGTGCAATCCCCGCATGCCACATCAACATCTCACACTCTAGCATTTCTAGTAGTCTAATGTATCTTCTCAATAAACATATCATCTCATGCAATCAACAATACATATTTCTTGATTTTTTTTTATTTTTATGTGATCACACATGTGACAGTACATAAGAGAGTCTAGATTACCATAATGAAGCTTTTGTTCCTTTTATTTATTATTAACAATTTTTCCTCTTTCTCTTGCTTCTTTAAAATTAAAATGGTAGAATTTTGTTTTGGGGGTAGCATTGCTGGTTTTCTAAGAAGATTTTAGAGAGTTTTTAAAGTTGGTCTCTGTTGTGAAGGTTTTATGTCACGTCCTATTTATAATTTCTCAGATTTATATAATTTTGACAGCACAACACAGTCGTGTCGTAGGACAACATGGCCCATGTTGGCCACATGACCATAGTGGAAAGCACCATGCCCTCCATGTAATCTACCCTATTCAAAACAGAATCCAACATGCCCTCTTTGGAATTCACCACACCCGACATGTTAAACTACTTGTCTCAGTTTGTGTCCAACACACCCATCTTGGCCTTTTACACGTTTGACATGTTGTCAACACTTAACATATTTTTCATTTGAAATGCTCCCATTTTACTATCTATCATTTTTAGTGTTGTTTCATACGATCATAATCTATATTAATGATACTTAAGCCATATTAATGATGTACATTAGGTTTACATTTAGTTTACTTTTGGTTTCTATGTCTATTTTATCATTTCTAAGCTATTAGGATAGGGATGTGATATGAATGATGATTGAGTTTATTGGATGATAATATGGAAAAGGAGAAAATAATGGAAATAGACATGTTTGATGGTGAGGAATGAGGAAATAAGGTTTGAAGTGTTAGTGTGTGCCCTAAGTCCAATTCAATTGTCTCAAAGAAACTTTCTTATCATCACAAGTGGATGATAAAAATGAGGTAGATACATTCTTTATTTCTTAATCCTTGTGCATAAAGAATAGATAGAATGATCCATGATGTTAGTCCTATTAATTATTAGTGTAAGGCACAAGATAGTGAATCATGTGAACTAAAGGATAACATCTAAACATTCTTAGTTGATCATTGACAATGAGAATTGCAATGAACTAAAACTAGTATGTTGATCTATAAGATGATTTTGTTTCACCAATCATAGAACATGGATGACATAGATACATTAGCGAAAATGTATTGGATTGATCCACCTGAATGAAAATGTTGCATGGTTATAAATTCATAAACATTTTCATTAAGTATACTTATATTGGAGTCCTTATACCTAAAATCTTTGTGAAGCTTGGATGGATTCTGGTGTACTTTGACACATACCAAACATGACTTATAACTAGGCTGAAAATAGAGTGTAATTAAGCATATCACAGACCATGTTAAAGTGCTAATAAATAACTTAAGGGATTTCCACTCTCAAAATAGAGATATGACCTTTAGGAGATTTTATTTCCTAATTCCAAGTTCGAATGGACCTATGGGATCGCATGTGAACGAATTATCGAAAGGGCTTTTTTGGTATTTCTTAAGGACACATATTTGGGCTAAATTAATTATACAAATAGAGTGGTCCTAAATGAATGATAAATAGACACACTGAAGCCCATCATGTAAGGCAAACGACCATAAAGGAAAGAATCAAAGTAGTTTAATTTTTAATTAAACACCTAGGGTTACAGAGAATTAAAGAAGAAGTGTTTCATTTAAAGGCAAAAAGGGAGTCAAAATCCTAAACCTAATAGTCACACACTGCCCACTCTCTCTACATACGTTGCCTCTTTCTCTCTCTTAGAGATCGTGCATCTTATTTAGAATAGAAAAAAAAACTTCTTTTTTTAGTCAGAATTATGTATCTCACAAAGGAAGAGGAAGAAGTTAAGTTTCTCTCTCTAGCCATGTCCATCGATCATTCAAGAAAATCTTAAAAGAAGCTAGTACTCTTTCTGGATTGGATTGCATTTGAACATGTGTCACACTGTAGAGGAAGAAATCAGTTGTGTAATCATCAAAACCTTAGTATTTTCTGGGTCTTAATTTGTATGAGATGTTCTTAGTGAAATCTTATTTTTAACATGTTTTGAACTCTGTTGTGTCGATTTGCAATTGAATAACACATAATAACTTATCACTGTGTCGAGGCGAAAGCAACAACTAACGATAACAAACAAGATTGAACGTAGATCTACTTGCTTACTCTTATTTGAACGAAATGAAAAAAATGCAATCTTTGTTGTCTAATAGAACAAACACTAATACCTTAATTGAGTCGATCAAGATTAAATCTGTTTATCAAAGTGCTTCTCTGATTGCTCAAGACATCTCTTTTCAACTGAGGAACAAAACAAGATCATTTAGTTCTTATTCTATTGGCCAAAAATATCACAAATGGTCTAGATCTTTACGGCGGCGTCTCTTTTAGCCTCTGGTGGGAAAACAAGAGGAACTGCTAAAGCTATTCATTCAATAACTACTTAGACTAGTAACACAGGACTAGGACAAGAGAAGTTATTCATAGTAATGAAAAAAATCTTAATTCATTTAAAGAAAACATAGAAACATATTTTAGTGAAGATCATCCATCTTTTATATATCCTACATATGAGGAAAGGGTATTCAAAATGATGAAGAGCTTTATTTCACGTTTAACTGAGGTTGTTCGAAACAATATAAGCATGTATGATTTCCAACAGTTTGTACCAATCAAGTTTCTCATGCAAACCTGAAACAAGTATCTCTCACATGGTTGTTCTTTTTACAATAATCATAATTTTGGTTACTTTTTTCGGTTGCAAAATAATAATTATGATTTTCCTTCTAGATTGGCTTTTGTTGTAATTCCCAAAACGTATTAAAAGTGCACTACAATCAATTAAAAGTTTGATAGGCTCACCTAATTGTTCTCAACTCTCAAAACTATGGAATATGCCTTTGAGAAAGTAAGTATATGGTCAAGCAAGCAAATATATATATGATCTTTAATTGATTCATTCACATCATTTAGCCACATTAAGAACTGCATTAGTCTTGTATGGTCTTCAATTTCCTTAAACAATACAGTAACATTGCATGTACAACTAGGAAATAGAGCCAAATCCTAAATCCCTAGCTAACTTAGCTTATAGAGAATATCCAACAAGGTATTTGGATATATATTCAGAATCTAATACCTGATTGCAATCTACTCATATTCATCATTCTCATTAGATTCCATAATTAACCCATTCACAAACTTTAATTCATCTTAGCACCCAATACTGTTTCAAGATCAGTGTGCCGTTTAAAGTAATTTGTTTCAGTGAGTAAAATGATTAATAAGACCTTATCTGGATGTTTAGAGCTCTATAGAATGTACAGGTCCTCATCAAATCAATTGAAATGATGGACCTGAGAATCATCAACTATGTCACAATACAAATCCATCAATTTAAAAGACATGTCATAAGAGGTAATAATCACAATAAAATAGCAATTAGATTGATTACTCTAATGCCATCTAGAAATCGATGGTTAGAGGAGATCTAGGTTAGGGAAATAAATTTAGAAAAAAATATGTCATCAGATACCTCTCTCTACCATCATTATATGATTATATAGTGTTGCTAAGAGAATAAGTTGAATCATCATATGTCATCATATTATTATAGGCCAATCTCAAGTAGCCAACAAAACAACCAAGTAATATACAACATAGAATACAACAAGTTGATTCATACAATTGCTCCGACAACAATCTCTTACCCTTGATCAATTAGTTATAATAAATAGAAACAAAATATGTAAAATTTAAGAATATGAAAGAAGAAAGTAAATGACAGAGAGTGTGATACTTCAAAGATGAGGAAATGATAAGAGAGGGATGTCATCAATGAAGAGCATTGAAGTCCATCGATGGAAGCTTATTGAAATGAAAAGATGTTTTGTTTTATGTTTTTTTCTCACTTTGAAGATTATGTAGAATTTTTGGAAGAGGAGTAAAAAGGAATAAAAATAAAAGTGTTATTTATTTGTTTAGCTACTAGGATATTTTCTCTGATAACAAGAAAAAAAGAAAGATGTAAAGTAATGAAAGTAAAGATAAGAACAAACTTTGTTGTTATTTCTATTTTTTTTGTGTATTACATGTAAGCCTTAAGCTCTATTTATAACAACCCATTAAATACAAATTCAAATTCTATAATAGATTTTGCGTCCATCTTAACAAACAAACAAACTTTATTTTCTCAACAAACTCTAATAAAAATAAAAAGCATGACACTTTTAATGTTGGGTAAATTTTTCTCTTCTATTGGTTCCTACTACACTGCATCATTCAGTGATGGCATGTTTATCCTTGGAGAAATAAACCTTTAGAATAATGATTCTTTGTGCACTCAGGTTCCAAGTGCATTAACTATTTCACAATAGATATGAATATAGCATATTATACCATAACAGAAGCTTATTCCAGCTTGCATTATCATCTTCAAATATCTTCAACACCTTCAAGAAAATCACTTGTATACAACTATCTCTAATAATAAGAAACAAATACACTAAAATACTAGTAATAAGAATAAGTTCAACATCATCAAACCTAAAAAAGTAGGTTTGATCTACTTTGGGGGTCGAACATGAACCAGGTTTGGCCGTAGTCCAACCTATTTTGAGTTTAACCTGAAATGTTTTTTAGATTGATCTGAATTGATCAACGACCAAGATCATCCCAATAGTAATACTACTACTGGGTCCCTATTTCTTTTTTAATCCCAATCTTTCCATACTACTTGTAAATACACCTCTAAACTCTTTTATCTCTTCACAACAACACAAAAAAATTCTTTTATTCATATTTCTCTCCCAGACAATCATTCTCTCTCAACTTTTTTATCATGGATTCTCAAAACAACCAATCTCCAAATTCCAACACCTTTTCCAAATTTTTTAGTAATGAATACAATGAACAATTACTATCACGTTATTTTAGCCATGCTCCAACCTATTATAAAATTTGCAACCAAGTTTGTGACACTTAAATTTCATTTTATGTTAACTCTCAATTATTTGGAATTATCTATTTTTTGGTGTAAATGTTTTGCATTAAATTATAAACATACAAAAGTAATTACATAAAATAAAATTCATTGTCCAATATGTATAAATCACTTATACATTGATATGCACATATAGTCAAAAATTCTATCTAAAAATGTGGAAGCAAGTGACTCAAAATTATTTACAATTCATGTGTAAGTTCAACTAATGATTCACAACTTATTAAAAAGTAAAAATATTTAATTTTTCCAAAATCTCAAAAATGTAGGAAAACAACAATAAACAAATGACTTATAAGATGGATCCTTGACCTTGTCTCACGCAACCCAAAACTCAACGTGGATGAAGAAGAGAAATCTACTTAACAGTCGTATCAATCTATTTCACAAAATTTATAAAAACTAATACATGAGTACAAGACTTAGTAATGTATATGTCAGAGCACTTATTTTACTATATAAAGCATATTGCACTAGTTCATTATTATATAGACACACATCATTATTTTTCTTTCAAAGATTTTTATGAAAGTTATGTACCTTAAAAAATTCTTAGAAATATTTTATTCATTAATCTCTAAATGATCTTCATCCTTTTAATTTTAAGTTCTAATCATGTTTAGAAAATTCCTACTTATTTTCTAGTGTCTTTTTGGGTTGCATGGTCTAGTGCATGATCCACGTAAACCATGTAGGTTTACTGTCCATTTTTCACACATTATAACCTTGCATGGTTTGCAACACATTTGCACAACGTGTATTCCAAACCATGTAGGTCAATTGACTAGTTTACAAAAACTTTTTGACCTTACATGGTTTGCAATATAGTTTGCACAAACCATACCACAATGGTGCAAACACTCTGACATATTCAAACACATTTTTTGTTCACAAGGGACCTTGTATAGTTTGTGACACGATTTTCACTAATGGTGCCACAAATTATGTAAACACTGTGATAGATCAAAACACAAAATTTCATAGTAGGCTTATCTGGAATTCCATTCGGTTAATTCTTACACTTTCCAAAAATCATATGCAATAAAATATAGGCATGTAAAATATGTTTAACATCTCATAAACATCTTCAAACCACAAATAATCCATATTCTCATTTATCCATTAGTTTGATATTCATAGTTCATCATCCATAATATGAAATCAACAACTCAATAATCAAAACCAATTTCACATAATTCAACAACCAGTCATTACATTATCCCTATATAACTCTATTTGACCATAAAATAACTTTAAGACTCAAACTTCATAAATTCAAATCATTATCATTCATTCTCATATGAACTATCACATTTCTCAACAATTTTTTGTTTGTTCATCTCTTATGAAACAATATGATGATAGTGATGTATGTTCTTGCACTTACATCTAATGATTCCAAAAAATTCATCTGTACCCAGTGGCAATTTCAATAAGATTTGCATACAATCATGCCAAGTACTTTATTTTCACTTTTCATAATTATGTTTTTATACTCCCAATTTCAATCAAATGTTTACATCCTTCGATGCCATCATCCCCATGCATTCTTATATGCCTCTACATGCCATACATGTCCTTATACACCTTTACATGTCTATGCATCCTTATACGCCTCTAATGCAATATGCATCATGATGACATGAATGTATGAAAATTCACAACAACTTCACCCCAATCAGAATCATGTCATAATTTCAATGAAGTTATAATTTCCATATGTTCATTTCATGGAAAATTTCTCTTTTAATTTCTTACCACTGAAGTAAATTTCCATCATTCATTTAAACTCTTTCCAAATGAAATTCCTTAATCACCATAACACATCAAATAGAAAATTATAATATAGTAACCAAACATATTTATCAAAAACACGCAATTACATAGAAAAACATTATTTTCTCCTTTATAATTAATCTAACCACACACAAATTCATACAAAATTAGAAAACCAAAAATATATAGCCATGTAAGATGCAATTAATAGATAGATATGTGTGCAATAGACACTTGCTTTGAATCCAAGCTACGCATGCCTTTTTGACAATCTGTCCAAATCCACCTTGTTATTAGATCCTATCAATATTTTATATTTACCATTATTAATAATCAATCATAAACATTAATAAATTTTCTTAGGTTAAGTTTTGAAGTTTTCAACTTTTTTCCATATTTCTCCTTTCTTTGATTATTAAAACTCAATCTTAATTTTATTTTCCTTTGTTTAGTTTCATTCCCTTTAATAGAAAACCATTTTCCCTCACATTCAAATCACCATCCAAACATAGACCATCCTTCCATTTTATCTATTAGTCAAAATTTATGACACAACTTGACTCGACATATATTTTAAGTGGGTTAATGTTTTATATAAACAGTTCTATATCATAAATCAGTTGACACATTTATAACCCATAAATAAATATGTTAGAAATAGATTGGCCCACTAAACTCATTTAATTACAATTAAACATGATTAAATTAATAATGTTAAATGAGTTATAGATCGACACGTCCCATTTAAACCTATCTAAACCATATAACATAAAATGTTTTTTAAAGCTATGAAAAAAACAAAACTACATTGTTTTGATACACATACATTACAAACACTCACTTAAAAGTTAACCTATGTAAGTTTCCCTACTAATACTCATATAAAGTTGCCACTCTTTCTTAGTTAAACATGATTAGTAGTTGCTCAATTTTTCAAAGCTGAAACATTGTTATAAACTTTCTCATTTTTAAGTAATATCCTCACTAATCTATAATAAAATGTTTTCATACATTTTGTCCTTCATACTAATATCTCCATCACCACACCATTCATCACCATTAACTTGTACTTAATTAATGTGAATTTTTTTATGTAGAGACTATCCAAAATGTCTTTCTTCTGGCAATTGTTATAGCAAAAAATTCATCAAATAGCAAACTTTGTTATTACTAAAATGTAGTTGTGACATGTGAGATGCCAATACTACAGTTTGTTTTTTATTTTATAGATTTCAAGAAAGAATTTGAAGAACTTACTACAAACATTATGGTGGTCAATTTGGTTGATCAAGAGGAACCTCCATCTCATTTATCATGAACAAAAATTTTGTGGGCTTATGAATCTTTAAACCATAACAATTATGGAATTGGATCAAGAAAAGCTGCCTTTTTTTTGTTTGTTGTGATTCACATATATGGTTGTGTTATATTGAGGGACTACCATTAAGTTACTTCCCTCTACTCTCACACATGTCCATGATGTGTTGTGCAGAAACCTAGCTCTCAATTCTTAACTCTTATTGAGAACTGAAATACAGAGTTATGAAACTAAAATCATGTGTAATTACTATCACATTTTTTTCCCAAGTCTTGTGTGATCTATGTAACCTAATGTGTTCATATTGTAAGCTATTTGTAGGCTATTATAGCTCATCAACTGTTGTTTAAGTGGAACAAGGGTTTCTAGAATCCTGATCCCATATTGCCAAGGTTAAATCGGTTGAGTAGAAATACAAATCTAAAATCCTAATGACTTATGGCAGCCACTTAAATGTGAATTATGGCTTGTAGGTGAGTCACACGTGTTGGCCCATTAGGGTTAGGGTTGCAACCCAAAATTGCCCAATATCCCATTCACACGTTTGTGTGTTTTCATATTTTTAATTTTACAAAAAATATACTTAGGCTATGACCATAAGGTTTGGCTCAATAGTCTTACAAAGACATGTCGTACAATGCAGTAAATGGATTTGGGCCACTGGAGTTGGAATTTTGGCTCGATAACCCATTATGCAACTACTAGTCAAATCCTACCAACAACTCCAACAAATGTTCGTGTATTTTTGTATTTTTAAATTTACAAAAATATACTTAGGCTATGACTGTGAGATCAGGCCCAGTAGAATCACAACATTGTTCCCTAATGCTTGGTATTATTTTTGTCCTAGAATTTCCCTAGTGAAAAATTATCGTTTTGTCCCTATGACTAAAATTTCAAGGCGTGCAGTCCAGTAGGTCCATTAGTCCTTAGGATTGACTTATAAAAGTCTAATAAACATTAATAACCTTTTGTAGGCTTAGTAATGACCCAAGTAAATGGAATTCAACACTTTTAAATTTTTTTGCCTAGGAATCTTATATGATTCTTTACATTTTGATATCATAATAGTATAAGACATGGGTTAAGTCATTCTCATTCATCACTAGGTCTTATTTGATCTCATATGAGAGAATAATATAAACATATAATTGATTTAGTCTATCAATAAACCTGAGTTTTGCCAAATACTTACCAGTTCACAAATCAAGTGGCTGGTGATTAATCATGCTGCATTCTCATTAAGGATCTAATCCAAATACCATGTCCCAAACATGTATCCATGAATTTCGATTGGTACACTTTACCCTTACGTTGTGTAAGAACGAACCCAAAGAAAGACCATAGTAGTCTTAATTCATCTACTATTCCCATAGTAATGACTGACTAAGGATATTTAAAATGTAATCTCTTGCTTCAAGGGACTACAAACATATGCCTCATATATGCCAGCTTAAGCATTGAGAAACATATTCAAGAAATTTCTATCATAATATGCATAGGAATAAATATGATAAAACTAAAATGTCACATTTTATTAATCGTAAGTAAAGAGTAAAATGTATTAGGCTAGTGCTACACTAACACAAACAACAAATTAGAAAATGGGAACATGAAAATGGATTATTTGTAATCAATTTGCTCAAAATGTCATGTAAGAAAATATTGATACTTCTCTTAATAATTTAGAGGTTAGAGGAGAAAAGGATAATACTAAACCATGGAATAATGTGGGTGTGGAAACCTTAATAAAATAAGAAGTAGCTTGTTATTTAAAAAGAAAGTTAGAAGCTTCTTCTTTGAATAATCACAGTGTCAACTTTTTACATCAATTTCCACTTGAGTATGCAAGTATATTTTCCAAACTTTCTTAAAATTTGGTTTTTGAATTATTAGACCATGCTTAGATAATTAACACTAAATCCACTAGACATATGCATTGTAACAAATCATTATTCAAGTTCATTCGAGTCATTAAAACTCATGTAGAGCTTTTTTTGCATGATGATTCTAGTTACATGATTAATTTTGTAGGTTCTATGGTTTTCCTCCCAATTACACTTGAACATGCATTATACACAGCATCAAGCATCATTTGCTATCTGTTAACCAAATTGGAAACACAAATTCATATTGCTATCATTTTCTTGTGTTGGAACAAAAAGAGTATAGCGAAACCTATGCTTTTTTTTACTAAAAGTACATATATTATGCACTTAACAAATTTGGTGCTGAATGATGATAACCTAATTAAGAGCCACTTAGACACATTGATACCTCTTCTGGTTGTATTGCCAACTCTTTTTGGAATAAGCATTTTGGCCACCTCTCTGTTAAGTATTGATATTATTAATGAAGGAAATCTTTCAAATTTGCTTCTTTCCATATTTATGCATTAGATAATCAATCATTCCTTTTCTTTTCCAAAAGCATTATTGCCTCTATTCAACTATTTTAATTGACACATTTAGACAATTGGGGTCCATGTCAAACTACTACTAGAAATGGACATAAATACATATTAACTATTGTTGATGATTTTAGTCATGGTTCATGGATTTATCTTCTTGAACAAAAATCACAAGTGTTTCATATATTATAAACCTTTGAGTAACATTCTGAATATTTTTCGTCAATAAAATGACGATAAACTAATGTTTAAATATTAATATATATAGGTTTACGAAAGGTTGATCAAAGGTTGACGTGAAATAAAAATTAAAAATCAGAAAAAAATAAAAAAATTCGGATGACGTGGAGTACGCGCAGTGGACAACAAAGTACGCGGTGTCGCTGCCACCCCGCGTAGTATGTGAGCACCCCGCTTTCTCAGCTGACTGATTGAAAAAAAATAAGGGTGACACCATTTCGAGATTTAGGGAAAAAGGGGACCCAAAACACATGTTAAATACACATTTACAACAGAGAAAATGTAAAGGAAAAGCTGGGGGTAAGGTGCTAAGCAGGGGAGGAAATTCTGGAGGTGACTTGGTGGATTTTCTTGGAGAAAAATTGCATACAAAGTGCAGGTAAGATGGTTAAGTTTACATATAGTTAATTTTGAGTTTATGGTTGAGTTTTGATGAAGTTAAATGGTTGAACAATTGCTGGAATTGAAGGATTATGTTGCTGGAAAGTTTGAATTGATGTATGAGCATGCTAAGATGAAAATTATGCATGAAAAGGTTGGTAGAAAATGGTATAACCTAAGGTTTACATATGGTTG
>CANYCX010054544.1:0-14604 GCA_948193385.1 Breynia disticha f. nivosa
TTTTTCTGGTACTGTGAACTGATAACCTAAAATCTCCATTATCTCTCATGAATTAAAATCACATAAACTCCATAAATAATAACACATATGCAACATCACTTATGAAAATTGTTCTTACCATTTTTTATAGTATTCACAAATTCTCATAAGAACTAAAAAGACAATGCAACAAGAACATAGTTTCATCCTCGTGATTGAGCATAAACTCAACGCCTTCAAATCTAATATATTCTTATTAAATTTATCAAAATGTTCTTTTAAATGCATATCTTTGGTTATCTTCAAGATATGCAGTCATATTTCTTGATAAAGTTTGTCCATCAGAAATCTCCTCTGATACATACTGTCCAACTTATACTGTAGCATTTTCATCAGCTATCTTTCCTTAAAATTTTATTCGTCAGACTCTATAGAATAGCACCATGTGCTCTTTCCTTTATCATGGTTTTCTATATCACCGTCAATTTCATCGGTAAATACTCTTCACTTTCTATCATTCCTCACAAAGCAAGTCTTCGGTGAACAACCACCTAATATGACTATAATACCTTTTTTTACGGTTTACACAATAAAAGAAATGTCAAAACAAGAAAAAATAATCGAAATTTAACATGGTTCAATTATGCCCGGAATTAACAAAAGAAGATAAGAATCAAATTTAAAGCAATTAATTAACTAAGTGCCATCAAGATGAAAAATGTCAAATCATCACATAAAATTTCAGTTATTTTTTAATAACTTGTTTGAAGTGTAGAATTCAACAACACACATTTTCTGCAAGTTTTTACGTTTCATTATTTAGGTTTTAGAGATTGATGCAATCCAACAATGAATGCTGCAATTGTTGATTTATAAAGAACTCTTAATCATATTTATTAAATGCCAAGCTTTTTCACACTCCATAGATAGAAATCCTCTCTTTAGAACATTCAAAAGCTCAGGCAAATATTATTGTATCTGTTAAATCGAACAAAGTGAGTCGTTGAAATTCGACGATCAGATGCTAAGAACGGAAGTAATAGTGCAGAGAAAGAAAAATTATGGTCCAAAGAGAGATGGAGAGGAGAGGAGAGGAGAGAGGAGTTAGTTTTGAGTAGTAGCCACAAAATGGCGCGAAACTAAAGGACATACCAAAACCGAACTCAAAGGACTCTTCGAAGAATGTCAATTGCACATTTCATCATCATCATCTCTCTCTCTCTTTCATCAACGTTCAATCTACACTAATACAATTTACTCTCCACTCCAAAATTTCCCTTTTTCTCTCTCTCTCTCTCTCTCTCTCTTAATAGACATACAAGTAAAAGAGAGAGACCTTTTTTTGGCATTTTTTGCATGCATGGCTTGATGGGTTATTTGTTGTTTGTTCTGAATTGAATAAAGTTTGTGCCTTTGTTGTTTTTGGAGGCTTTATTTGCCAATTCAGATTTTGTCCAAAAAGATGGGAGATTGATGGAACTTGCTTAGGCAAGCTTTGAACCTTGTTGGATTTAAAAGGTTCCAGAAATGGTATGTTGGTTTAATGTTTGTTCTGATTTGGTTGTTGTCATGTTAGCTTGTTTATACTATAAAAGATTGATTTAAGAATGTTTTCAATTCTCGAAAGATCCTACATTTGATGTTTTTGTTAGCACTATGCTATAAGATTATTTGTAGGAGAATATCTGATGATCCTATATTGATGCCAAAGGAGCTTTTTAGTTGATTGCTTGATTTGAATTATAACAAGTGATAGTCCTATGGTGCAATTTGTATTAGCGACTAAGAAAGAAACTAGGTATTTTGATAATTGCTAAGATTTGAATTTATTCTTGAGTAGTTCCATGGAGGTGATACATAAGAAACAAGTATTATGTCTGCATACTAATGAAACGAGGTTTGAGAATACGTATGGAAGAATGTAGATATGGATTTAGTGTTAGTTGAAAAGAAATGTATTGGACTAAATGCTTTTAGAATTCCAAATTTACAAATATGCATTTAGTCTATTGGAACTAAGGCTGGCTTAAGAGTTTAATAAGTCAAGAATTTAAATCTCATTGACACCAAATGATCAAATTTTATCCAAATTCTTAATAATAGCAGCATCTGATCTCAAATAAAGATGAATTCTCGTGTCTCCAATGTCGATTTGCCAATTTATGCAGAGGCAAAACAGATCTCTTGGGCTATTATGAAACTTGATGGTTGTAATATTTGTGTCAGGGGTATCCATTTTCAGTATATTCATTTTACAGTATTTCTTTTCATCAGGGAACTCCAGTGAACATTATTGTTGGTTCTCATGTCTGGGTTGAAGATGCAGAACTGGCCTGGATTGATGGACAGGTATTGAAAATTACCGAGAAGGATGCCGAAATCAAGACTACTAATGGGAAGACAGTAAGTTAACTGCTTTTTTTTTTCCTTACTAGTCCCAAATATTATGTACAATATTATGTAGATACTGTTAGCAAAGTTATTCTATCACTTTTCAAGTTTTTCTCTGCTTTTGTTTTTAGCTAATCCTGAGATTTCCTTTTCATGTTTTGATGAATTTTAAGGTTACTGCAAAGTTGTCCAAAATATATCCAAAAGATGTGGAAGCTCCAGCTGGTGGAGTTGATGATATGACAAAACTGTCTTATTTGCACGAGCCTGGAGTTCTGCAGAATCTGAAAACTCGATATGAACTGAATGAAATATACGTAAGTTTACGATGCCATTAAATATTTATAGTAGCATCCTGTTTGAACCATAATTCAAATGAACTATTGGAATGGAATGACTAATTTTAAATTTCTAGCAGTCTGTCGATCCGTTGATATACATATATAAACATCTTAGAGTCTGTTTGCAGACCTACACAGGAAACATTCTTATTGCCATTAATCCATTTCAAAGACTGCAACACCTCTATGATAGTCACATGATGCAACAATACAAGGGAGCACCATTTGGAGAGTTAAGTCCCCATGTGTTTGCAATTGCTGATGTTGCATACAGGTTATTACAATTCCTCTGATATGAATGGTATATGGTCTTGTTTTCCATTGAAAATTTTCAACACAAATTTTTAATAATATCAGGGCAATGATCAATGAGGGGAAGAGCAATTCCATTTTGGTCAGTGGGGAAAGTGGGGCAGGTAAAACTGAAACCACCAAAATGCTTATGAGATATCTGGCCTTTTTAGGTGGTCGTGTTGCCACGGAAGGACGAACAGTTGAGCAGCAAGTTCTTGAAGTATGTTTCAAATTCTCTTCTTTTGTGAAATGTTCTAGTCCTTAAGATCCTTTGTCAAGAAGTAATCCACTGATTTCTTATTTATGCAGTCAAATCCTGTCCTTGAAGCATTTGGAAACGCTAAAACCGTCAGAAATAACAATTCTAGGTGAGACTGTTCTTTCAAATAAAACCGGAGAGTTGCTTATACTTTCTCATATACTTGCTACAAAGAAAATGACATCAGCTAAAAATGCTGAAGTGCAGCATTGAAACTACTCAAAATATTTGATTGACTTGATAATTTCCGTATTCAATTTTAATTGCTGATTCAAGATATTTTGCATTCGCATTCTTGTTTGGCATTGATATAGCTCACAATTAGTACTGTGCAGCCGTTTTGGTAAGTTTGTCGAGATCCAGTTTGACAAGCATGGAAGAATCTCTGGAGCTGCTATCAGAACTTATCTTTTGGAGAGATCTCGTGTTTGTCAAGTATCCAACCCTGAGCGCAATTATCATTGCTTCTACCTTCTTTGTGCTGCACCACAGGAGGTAGCTTTCTGCACAAATGACAACTTTAACAGTAATTCTCTTGTTATTGGTGCATGTCCTTATAATTTCAATAGAGTTCAACTCCTAGCTAAAGTTCTTAACGTCCACAGGAAATTGAGAGATATAAGTTGGGAAATCCCAAGTCATTTCACTATCTTAACCAATCAAGTTGCTATGAATTGGTTGGTGTAAGTGATGCTCATGAATATCTTGCCACAAGAAGAGCTATGGATGTTGTTGGAATAAGTGTAAAGGAGCAGGTATAACTTCAGAATGACACCATTTTGATTGCTTGAAGTGGAAGCGAATGCTCACTCTTTCTCTTTCCCTTTCTTAGGAAGCAATTTTTAGAGTTGTTGCTGCTATTCTCCATATTGGCAATATTGTTTTTACCAAGGGAAAGGAAGTAGACTCATCAGTTCCTAAAGATGATCAGGCTAAATTTCATCTCAAAACGACGGCAGAGCTTTTAATGTACAGCATCTCTGTTCAAATAATCTTTAAGTATTCATTTGTTTCAGTTGACAAAAGGTAGATACTGAAGTGTACCTTTTATTTTTCAGGTGCGATCCTGCTGCGTTGGAAGATGCATTATGTAAGCGGGTCATGATTACTCCTGAGGAAGTAATCAAGCGGAGCCTTGATCCTGAGAGTGCAGTGGTTAGCAGGGATGGTTTAGCTAAGACTATATATTCCCGCCTCTTCGACTGGTGCTAATCTGTCATTTAGATGCTATCCTTACCGTTTGTTCTTATCAACAATTATTTTTCGACCAGTATTCTGACCAACAATCGTTGTATGCGAGTCAGGTTGGTTGATAAAATTAATAACTCCATTGGACAAGATCCTACATCAAAATCTCTGATTGGAGTGCTTGATATATATGGTTTCGAAAGCTTTAAGACTAATAGGTGAGAACTAACAATCAATATTTGTACTTTGAGTAAATTAGCTGCAGATCTACTTACTTTCAAACAACTTCAATGTTCCTGCCTTGCAGCTTTGAACAATTTTGTATTAACTTCACAAATGAGAAATTGCAGCAGCATTTCAACCAGGTAATCCATAGACATGCTGCAACTTGGCTAGAGTTCAATAATATATTTACTGAAGATGTTTTGGTAACAACTTTCAGCATGTCTTCAAAATGGAACAAGAAGAATACACCAAAGAAGAGATTGATTGGAGCTATATTGAGTTTGTTGATAATCAAGATGTCCTGGATCTCATTGAAAAGGTTAATCCTTTGTGGTTTATTTAGCCACCTTTTTTAATATCTAAGTTTGAATTTTTATTCCATGAATTTATATGTATTCCTTTTGGCATTTGCAGAAACCTGGAGGGATAGTTGCTCTCCTTGATGAAGCTTGGTATGTTGCTTTGCCCTCTATCAACTCTTCTTTGTACCAGTTGAATTGTTGATATGAGCTTTCTTGATAAACAATTCATCATCATACTCACCAAAGATTTCTGTTTTCTTTGTTTCTCTTTTGCAGTATGTTTCCAAAGTCTACTCATGAGACTTTTGCTAATAAGCTTTATCAGACATTCAAAGTTCACAAACGTTTTATCAAGCCGAAGTTGTCTCGCACAGATTTTACCATAGCACATTATGCTGGAGAGGTGACTTCACCAACTAAGGCCGTTATCTGTTTTCTACTCAGACAACTCACTTTTGGTAAAATAACTTAACGTTCTTCTTTTCCAGGTTCTGTATCAATCTGACCAATTCTTGGACAAGAACAAGGACTATGTGGTTCCTGAGCATCAAGACTTGCTGAATGCTTCCAAATGTCCTTTTGTGGCAGGCCTTTTTCCTCCACTTCCAGAAGAGACAAGTAAATCTGCAAAGTTCTCTTCTATCGGTTCTCGTTTCAAGGTGATTATCTTTGAGCTTCTCTTTTTTCTTAATAATGGTAGTTGTTCTAATCTTACTCTTAACAATAGGGAATCTGCATGGACCACCTTGTTTTTCTTATACAATCTTGTGTTCACATTTCTTCGTATTATTTGGAAACTGAAAACGTTTCTTGTTACAAATGATGCAGCTACAATTGCAACAGTTAATGGAAACGTTAAATTCCACTGAACCTCATTATATCAGATGTGTGAAGCCAAATAACCTGCTAAAACCTGCAATATTCGAGAATGTCAACATCATGCAACAGTTAAGATGTGGTGTAAGTCCAATTTTCATGCACTAATTACCAAGCCTGTTTCACAAAATAAAAATATTGTGATCTCTATCAGTTTGTAAAAGTATGTATATCACTGATGGCTTTTCCTGTAGGGTGTTTTAGAAGCAATCAGGATCAGTTGTGCTGGATATCCTACTCGTCGCCCTTTCTTTGAATTCTTAAATCGGTTTGGGCTTCTTGCTACTGAGTTTTTGGAGGGAAAGTAAGTAATTTTATCTCCACTAAGCTTCAATTTAAGTGAACCCAAATGAACTTTTTGTGAGCAGTTGGGAGTTTTATTTGGCTCACGAAATTTCTGTTGAACTTGAATAAACATGGACTTATTAATTGTAAATGGGCAGCTACGACGAAAAGGTTGCTTGCAAAAAAATCCTAGAAAAGAAAGGACTTCAAGGGTTTCAGGTAATAATGGAAGAGTCTCTGTGTTTTCATGTAAATGCACCAGTGATCCATGTTTTGGAGTCAATGTACAATATTCTGAAGCCTATATGAACAATATTCTGAAGCCTATATGAAGAGCTATATCATTTGCTTGGGAATTGTTTGCAGATAGGAAAAACAAAGGTTTTCCTAAGAGCCGGTCAAATGGCCGAGTTGGATGCACGGAGAGCTGAGGTGCTCAATAGTGCTGCAAAAACTATACAGTGGCGTATAAGGACGTATTGTGCTCGCAAACGATTTGTAGCATTAAGGAAGGCCAGCATAATCCTGCAATCAAGTTGCAGAGGTGACCTATCCAAAAACAAACTGAATAAAATATATCTGAAGATACAATTTTTCAACTTTTGCTTACTTCTGCATGATTTTGTTGTCAATTGCAGGAAAAATAGCATGCAGACTTTTTGATAAAATGAAAAGGGAGGCAGCAGCTTTAAAAATTCAGAAGCATGCTCGTCGATATGCAGCCAGAAAATCCTATAAAACCAGCCAGCTATCTGCCCTTCACTTGCAAACAGGACTAAGAGCAATGGCAGCTCGTAAGGAATTCAGATATCGGAAACAAACTAAAGCTTCAATCATTATTCAGGTTATATCATGTTGTCTGCAATAGTTTTCTTGCTGATATAACTTGCAGTTACTTAACAGACACTATCTCACTTTGAACTAAAATGCAGGCACGATGGCGTTGCCATAGAGCTGCATCATACTATAAGAGGTTGAAGAGAGGAGCAATTGTCACACAAACTAGGTGGAGAGGAAGAGTTGCTAAGAAAGAGCTTAGGAAGCTCAAAATGGTCAAGTGCCTCATAACATTTTTGCTAATATGGTTCAAAGAAATGTTTAAGCATCAATTCTTCTCATAAAATAAAAGATTTGTTATCCAGAAAGCATAAAATACACAAATCATAAAAATTGACATCTCAAAATTTCTGCAGGCTGCACGAGAAACCGGAGCACTAAAAGAAGCAAAAGATAAGCTTGAAAAGCAATTAGAGGATCTCACCTGGCGTTTACAACTGGAAAAGAGGTTACGGGTAGGTTCACATTTATAAATGACCATTGTTCAACAAAGTTGATGCGAATGGAAAAGAATATAAATGGAGAATTACATTAGTGCGACATTCTTAATAAAGGATTTTAATTGAATGCACGCACTCGTTCCTTGATGGTTCCATATGATGTTCAATTTTTTATGTTTCTTTTTTGCAGACTGACTTGGAAGAAGCCAAGGCACAGGAGGCAACCAAATTTCAAAATTCTTTGGAGGAAATGCAAAAGAAAATAGAAGCAGCAAATGCAATGATAGTCAAGGAACGAGAGGCTGCAAGTAAGGCTATTGAAGAAGCTCCTCCTGTTATAAAAGAAACCCAAGTACTTGTTGAAGATACCGAAAAAATTGAGACTTTATCAGCAGAAGTGGAAAACTTAAAGGTGCAAGGTTATCTAATGGCTGGAAATTACAATCTGTTCATATTTTGAGCATCTTGATATTATTTAGTGCAATTATGTTTTAATCTCATGGTTTGACAGGTCTGCCTGGATTCTGAGAAACAAAGAGCGGAGGATGTGCAGAAAAAATATAATGAAGTCCAAGAACTCAGTGATGAAAGACGGAAAAAATTAGAAGAAACAGAGAAAAAAGTTCAACAGTTGCAGGAGTCATTGCAAAGGTATGAGATGAATGAATAGCCCCTCTAGTTTATTGGAGTCATATGAAACACTTCGCATCAGAAAATACAACTCCTGTCGAAACTTGTTGAATGTTCGCCAAGCATTTGGTTGAATTCTAACGTATTTTGTGCAACTTAATTTCACACTCTCTTCAGGTTAGAAGAGAAACTTTCCAACTTAGAGTCGGAAAATCAAGTTTTACGGCAGCAGGCGGTGTCTATGGCTCCCAACAAGTTCCTTTCAGGGCGCTCCAGATCAATTATGCATGTAATACATATTTTTTTCTTTGCCCTTTGCTTTAATTGCTTTGACACTAATTCAGAAATGATGAGCTTATATATTCTGATAATTGGCAGAGAGTTGAAAGTCATATCCCATTGGAGGTAAAGGCGAGTTTGGTAAGTACTCTGCACTTGTATTTTGTTCTATTGCTTCTCAAAAGGAATTGACCTCTTCTGTTTTTTGGTTCACATAAACATGTTTCAGGATCTGCATAGCTCTTCAATAAACCACAGGGACCTCTCTGAAGTCGAGGACAAACCTCAAAAGTGGCTAAACGAGAAACAACAGGAAAACCAGGAATTGCTCATTCGTTGCATAGCACAACACTTGGGCTTTTCGGGGAACAGACCTATTGCTGCTTGTATCATATATAAATGTCTTCTGCAGTGGAGATCATTTGAAGTTGAGAGGACTAGCGTTTTCGATAAGATCATTCAGACAATTGGTCATGCTATTGAGGTATGAGAACATGTCAAGAGCTGTTAATTCGTGTTAAACATGTCATAATCGTGTCATACTATTTTCTATCAAGTGTCATTATTTGTAGCACATACATTACAAAAGTTGCATTCGTGTCGTTCGTTTTGTGTCATAAACGTGTATTCACACATCATGTTATCGTGTCAAAAATTGATGGCATGCAACTTTTATGCAAGCTCTGCATCCTCATTCTTCATCTTGTTCATCCAGCAACAACCTCTTTTAACATGTTATATTTTTGTCTGGACAGACCCAGGATAACAATGATTCTTTGGCCTATTGGTTATCGAATGCCTCGACTCTTCTCCTGTTACTCCAGAGGACACTTAAAGCAAGTGGTGCAGCAGGAATGGCTCCACAACGTCGCCGATCATCATCAGCTACTCTATTTGGAAGAATGACACAGGTATGTTAATGATTGTGAGGCCATTAGGAACTTAAATTTCTTTGATTAATTTGAGAGTCTCTTTTCTGTAGAGTTTCCGTGGAGCTCCGCAGGGAGTAAATCTGGCCTTAATCAATGGTGGCATTAGCAGCGGAGTGGACAGCTTGCGGCAAGTTGAGGCCAAGTACCCAGCTTTGCTTTTCAAGCAGCAGCTTACGGCATATGTAGAGAAAATTTACGGAATGATAAGAGATAATCTGAAGAAAGAAATTTCTCCTTTGCTTGGAATGTGCATTCAGGTAAATGACGGATTCATTGTATCACAATGCTTGTGTTTCAGCTGCGCCTTTTGAATTAACCACATGGCCATTTGTGAAATGACTGGCACAGGCACCTAGAACATCCCGAGCAAGCTTAGTGAAGGGAGCGCGTTCAGTTGCTAACACTGCTGCACAACAAGCTTTGATTGCTCACTGGCAAGGGATTGTGTCGAGTCTTGGAAACTTCTTAAACACTTTGAAGACCAATCATGTTAGATTTCTTCACATTTTGCTGTTATTAAGTCATTTTTTTTCCACAACTTTCTGCTGTTTCATTTGTGTATGGACTGGTTATCCCATCCATCAAATCAACTCTTCATTCCGCATCTCCATCTGAACATTCCTCTTCGTCCGTTAATCGAACTTTTTCTTTCTTTCTTTATTGTCAATTGGTATCTTTTCCCGTTCGTAACGTCTTTGCATTTTACAAGCCTCATACAATTAAACTCGCATACTTTCTTTTTCATTTTTGTCTGTTTCATTTCCAGGTACCTCCATTTTTAGTTCGAAAGGTCTTTACACAAATATTTTCATTCATCAATGTCCAATTGTTCAACAGGTACTACAAGCCTTTTGGGTTCTATTCAACTTGTTCTAATCTCTCTTGAGTACGTATGTTTCATTTGCATCTCTTTTTTGACATCCTCTTTTTCAGTCTTCTATTAAGGCGAGAGTGCTGCTCATTTAGTAATGGAGAATACGTAAAAGCTGGACTGGCTGAATTGGAACATTGGTGTTACAAGGCAACAGATGAGGTATCTTAGTTTCATTCTCATTTACACAACAGTTTGGTATGGATATTCACTAATCAATCTATCAAACACAGTATGCCGGTTCGGCTTGGGACGAGCTCAAGCATATTCGACAGGCGATTGGATTTCTGGTATTTTCCACCTCTTACTTATCTACGCTTCAGATAAGATCTCACATTGGATAAATAGGGAGTGTGAGTGTGGTTTATATGTGGTTGGGCTCTCTTGCCTCTCATACTGGCTTTCGGGGTGTGGTTCTCCCAATCACATGTGGCTCTCCGTTACAAATTGTCTGACACTGAAATTTCTGTTTCTCAACTGCAGGTGATACATCAAAAACCAAAGAAATCATTGGACGAAATAAGCCATGACCTGTGTCCGGTAGGCTTTGTTCATCCAAAAGAGATAACACGACATACTTGTTCTTAGACATTTTAAAAAATCGATCTCATTTCCTATATCATAATCATATTTTTCTTTTGTTTACAGGTTCTCAGTATACAGCAACTATATCGGATTAGCACAATGTACTGGGATGACAAGTATGGTACTCATAGTGTCTCTCCCGATGTAAGTTCCTGATCTTATTTCTCAAACCGGAGAACGATTAATCTTTAATCGCGACAATCATTCTCGTTTATTTTTTCATATCGTTCAGGTTATATCCAACATGAGAGTGTTGATGACAGAAGATTCAAACAATGCTGTCAGTAATTCTTTCCTGTTGGATGATGATTCAAGGTTAGTGTGTTCCTTATATGGAATTTTCTCAGTAAGTTTTTTCTTAAAGTCTTGCTTCAGGACAACTTCAGGAACATGAAAATTAGCTCCTGCATTGCACTCGAAAATAATTTCACCGCGCATTTTATTGAACAAAATTCTTGATTCTGACGAAGTTTCATGTTGCAGCATTCCATTTTCAGTTGATGATTTGTCAAAATCTATGGAACAACTTGACATTTCGGACATTGAACCGCCACCTCTTATCCGCGAAAACTCTGGCTTTAGTTTCTTGCTGCCACGTTCAGATTAGACATCGCTCGTTTTTCACTGACAAGTTTGTAAATCCAGACTGCAAGTCCTTTGATAGCAGAAGCTGACGCGGATTTTTCTCGTCGTTTTGCAGTAAATTAGCAAATTTCTCATTTTTATCTCTTTGATATAGATAGTTCAGCATTTACTAACAGGTATGCAGTTGCTGTTTTGCACCCTTTTCATGTAACAAAAATTTCTTTGATTTGTTGTACAAATAGCTGTTATTCTCTGAGACAGTACTGATATAAGAACACATTCTCAGATAAAAGAACTCAACATTGAGAAAATTCAGACACCATTCTTATTACCAGTTGCTTCACAACGTTACCTACTAACCATCTTGAATACCTTATGATTCAAGTTTATCACTGAAGCTACTTTCTGTCACATAATTTATAAACCAACAGAACTATATGACAAGCATATCATGACTTGCTAATTTTCATCATATGAAATAGTAAATTCTTCCGGTTTTCCCTAGGGCATCCAAGTAAAGCTGTCAACATATTTGGCTTTTGAATAAGAAACAAGTATGCGGATGACATGAGATCTGATTCAACACCTAAATCCACCAAAAGCTGCCACACTTCATTTGCCGCAATCGGGAGTTGAGTTGCTTTAACAAACTCACGAGTCGAAGTCCTAATAGCATCAGCAATATTATCAAGTGCTTCTTTCAACAATATTACTTCTTCATGAATTTCTTTTTTCTCAGCAGTTTTTTGCTTAGAAGATGTTTCAATCGGAGATTGCAAATTGCTTTGAGATGCTTTGTTCCCTCTTGAAGAAGATGAGTCCAATTCATGAGTTTTTAAAGTTGCTTGATCTGGGGACAACGCAAAATCAATCTCATCTATATCAATCACCGACTCTTTTTCAATTTTGGAGGCTTTTCTTTTTCTCATTTCTGAGGAAGTTTCAGCAGTTTCTCCCGTAGCTCTATCCATTCCATAAACTTGAGCCAACTTTTCATGATTTCGAATTTTTTTATTCTTCAATGCAGTAACATCAGGTTTAACCTATACATGAAAATCAAAAGCAACAATGTAAAAAACAAATAAAGATTCCAATTCAAAGACACACTAACAGAAGGAAAAATATAACATCATTAACATGAGAAAGGAATCAAACCTCTACTGCTCTTACTCTTTCACGCCTTCCAGCAAAATGCCTTCTCCGCTCATACCAACAAATAACCATACATACTGCCTGAATGACATACATATGATGTATGTGTTTTAAAGCCAAAAAACTATTGTATAATTTATCTTGATCATCCATCTATAAATTAAAAAAAAAAATCAATCACCAAACAATGAAAAATTGAGTAATTCTTAATTAAATTCAAATAAAAAAGATACTTATAGAACAGAACACAGCTTGAAATAAAACTAATGCATTCCTATGTGAACAGACATGAAGAATGAAACCAAAATCAATGGGATCAAGAATGTTGATGCCATCAATATCGTTAATATCTCAACACACAGAAAGTGATAAAAGAAGCCTAAATTCATGAACAAAGTAATGAAGAAACGATTAAAGAATACAACCAAAAGCCTCATCCTTACCGAAATCTCAAACTAACGAAAAACCTTACTAAAAACCCTCTCTGAACCCAAACCCACAGTTAATGTTCTTCTCATACCCAACCTATATTCTACTGAACAGCTTCTTATGAACGAAAACATTGAAAAATCTACAATATAATTATAGGGCAAATCTCATTCAAATTATTCATGACAGAGTAAAATCTCAAAGTAATTTATTAATTTGTAACAAAATAAAAATTAAAAAATTACCTTTTGATATTTGAATTTGAGAGAAATATAGAGATTGAACTAGAGAGAGTTATGGAGTCTGTATAATTTTGTTGCTGTAGGGAAAAGTTCTTTTATAGGTATTTGTGGGCAAAATAGTCACAAAAATTAAAAAAATGGAATTGTTAAGTTAAAATTCTTTTTCTGCATATAAACTGCTAATCATACGCACGACGTGTCGTCTAATCCGGCTGCATCTTCGAGGTTCGAGCCAACGAACCAAAACACAGAACAGATCACAGAGAAATACAAAACAAACTCAACAAAGAAGAAAACTTTACATAACCCAAAACACCTTCAAAAGCTTCAAATTTTAGCTGTAAAATGGCAATAAAACCGTTTTTATTGCTTTTGTATTCAATACTTTTCTTCAATACATTTTCTTTCACTTCATCGACTCACACTACAATGCATACTAACAACTGGGCAGTTTTAGTTTGTACCTCTCGTTTCTGGTAAATTTCAGAAAGACCCCAAATTTACTCTATTTCAGCTCAATTTAGCCGATTTACTATGTTTTTATGATTTTTTTTTTGTTAATTGAGGAAATGGGTTGTTTTTGTACTCAATTTTATCACTTCATTTTGTTAGCATGAATGATTTGTATATGGAAGAAGTGTTCTTTTTAGTTTTGTGAATTGATTAGTTTCTTTTGGCAGGTTTAATTATAGGCATATGGCTAATACTTTGTCATTGTATAGGTATGAGTTAAGTTTTTTTTTCTTTCGGATTTGTTTGTTTTGTGATTTGTGTTTTGGTTTGATTTTGTTGTTGGTGTGAGGTTTTGTAGGACCGTTAAGAGGTTGGGAATTCCTGATGAGAGGATTATACTTATGTTGGCAGATGATATGGCTTGTAATGCTAGGAATAAGTATCCGGCGCAAGTGTTCAATAATGAGAACCATAGGCTCAATTTGTATGGTGATAATGTGGAGGTTAGTTTGAAATGTTGAATTAGATTTTTCTTTGGAGAATTTTGTCGTGATTGATGGTTTCGTAGTTGGACATTGTCATGAACTTGATTAATTGAAAGGTTTCGTTATTCATGGTTTCATAGTATTATCAGCTGTGATGTTACTATTGAGAAGTAAACAATAAAAGATGTGAGATAAAGCAGGTGATCGAATTTTGATTCGAATACTAATTATAGAGTTTCTCTATTTGTATTTTTCCTTTGGAAGGAATAAACTGATTTTGTTGAGTTCCAATAACTCAGGTAGATTATCGAGGTTATGAGGTGACAGTTGAGAACTTTCTGCGGGTGCTAACTGGGCGTCATGAGAATGCAGTTCCTAGGTCAAAGCGACTTTTAAGTGATGAAGGAAGCCATGTTCTTCTGTATATGACTGGGCATGGTGGAGACGAATTCTTAAAATTTCAGGATTCTGAAGAGCTTCAAAGTCACGATTTAGCTGATGCCGTGAAGCAAATGAAAGAAAAGCAAAGGTGAATACTAGCCTC
>CANYCX010054610.1:0-13185 GCA_948193385.1 Breynia disticha f. nivosa
AGCAACATAAAACACATTCATATGTGAACTTACACATTTCCATATTACATAAATATAACAAACAATGAATCATATTTATTTCAACCATGTTATCTTTGCACATAATCATCCAAGAACACATATCATAGAAAACAACATAAATTCCTTATGAATATTCTTGATTGAACCTTTATGTATAATTGTATACTTATGCATAATTGCACATTTAGAACCACACTTGAACACTTATGAATCCAAAGAAATTACTTATGCACATAAATGAACAATGTGGAACATAAATGAACACAGTAAAAATACAAGGGCTTGGCCAGACAGACGGGTAGTCACGATCATGGTTGAGTCAACCACGTTTGTGACTCTTTGAATTTTTAGGAATTGGAAGGTCAGTAGGGTAGTCACATTTGTGGCTCCCATGAGTAATGTTCGTGACTCCTTCATTTTTCAGCCTTTGGGAAGTCAGAAGGCTAGTCACGTTCGTGGCTCCCTTGAGTCACGTTCGTGACTCCTTCATTTTTCATCCTGTTGGAAGTTAGTAGGGTAGTCACATTTGTGGCTATATTGAGTCACGTTCGTGACTCCCCAAACCCTAGCCAAAAAACTTAAAACCATAGCTCAAATGTGACCAGAAGCTCAGTCACGTTCGTGAATGATTTTAGTCACGTTCGTGACTGATTTCCCTCACCAATATTGGTGACCAAAAGACCCGTCACGATCGTGACTGGTGTCAGTCACGTTCGTGACTGGCTGAAACTTCCCATTTTTGAGTTAAGCCGACCATTCACGATTGTGACTGGGATCAGTCACGTTTGTGACTGGGTTTTTGCTTCCCAGACTTAGCCAAACTTCATCCATACTTAGCTAATTTTCCAACCATATCAACCTTCACATCTTAAGCATATAATATCCCATATTTGTTAACATCTGACGAAACAATTCCATACAATTTCATATAGAACCCAAACCCAATTCAGAAACACATAAAGCTTACATATAAAAATCAATCCATATGAGTCATAACCATTCACAGCCAATCATAAACTTTTAGGAAATCAAAGAAGGGATACAACCATTCATCATTCCATACAAAAAATCAAAACCACAAACATCAAACTTCATTTCATAACATTACAGACATCACAACCGAAATTGGTATGAATGAGTGAGTGCTAATACATCTCCCTACATGATTGCTTATGTTATCAAATCTTTTCAATTACACCCTTACTTGGCCTTATTATGGACGTTTGCAAACGGACCTCGTCAGTAGGAATGTGTGGTTATAAAAGACTATGGACCACAGATTTTTATGCCCTTGCTTAGCCTGAATAAGGCCCTTACTTGGCCAGACACACTCGATTACTTTTAAAAGTATCGAGTCTTTTCCATTGTGCCTCGGTATAGTATATAATAGATACTATCCATTAAATTATGCTCCCAAGAGCCATAACCACCCCTTCATTTCAATGCTTACTACGAGCCATCATTTTAGTCAATTGCTCCCTATGAGCCCAATATGCATGAATGGTATATGCATAAACCATATAATACAATCATGCATGCTCATGCCATGCTACACCATGAAATGTGGAATTCAACCACAATAAGATCAACATATTTGTAACATAGCCACACATAACCTTACAAGCCGTCAATATAAGTTCATGCCATATTTTACATCCAATGATGTATTCAACAACAAGCATTATCAACACAATTCTCACCAATTCATCAAGTCATCACATATAGCAAATGAACATAAGTACACAAATAAGCAACTTTAATCTTTTCATACTACACATCACTGATCATAGCAAATTAACCAAAACAGATCTGGAATCATCACCTTATGTTACACTCAAACAAAACATTTTACAATCAAAGGCATACAAATTAGGATAGTTGCAGTTGTGTTGCTTACCTTTTCACGAATTGCCTAGCGGCTTGGTCGTGAACTTCCCTCACCAGGATTCGGATTTCTTATTAACATGATCATAATTCCACATTAATTAAACATTCATGGAACCTAAAAATGAAAAGAATGAGTGCTCATGTACATGTTCAAATAGTGTATTCTTTCTTCTTTCTCTCTCCTCACCCGTTATATTCATTCTAACTTCATTAATGGTTTTTCCTAACCACCTAACCACCACATTTAAGTCTTCACATAACTACTAATCCTTCCATTAATGCACTTATTAATGTATTATTTGTTTGTATAAGTGTAGTTAGGTTGTTTACGCTCCCTGATGTTCTAAAGATCTTTACTCTCGCCTTTCCTCTCACAAAAACTACACATTTTCGTAATCTTTCTTCTATCTTCCTCATAATACATTACCCACATAAATTGACACTTGAAACACTAGTAATAGACCACAAAAAAAGTTAACGAAAATACGTGAAACGTCCGATCACGAAAACCTAATTTTCGTCACTTTGAAGGGAGGGTTTCCTTTCGAGGATTTCGGCCACCTAAACCACAAATTAACATGATAAATGGTTACCACTAGGTCATATACACATTAAGCTTTCCAACGAGCTATCATATGCTCAAATCGGAGCTTAAAATAAAACTACGGTAAGGAATCCATACGAGATTTACAAGAGGAAACTTACCGAAACTAGATTATCAACGGATTCTGGAGCTTCCGAGGTTTAGGGTTTGTGAGGAGAGATAGTGGTTAAGGTTTTTGGAGTGATGGAGGAAGAGAGTATGGCGAAGAGACGTGGGTGTGGTGATTAAAAGAGAAAAGGAGGGTTTCAATAGATTACATATGTGGACGATTTTGCCGCTTTATCTCTTTCCGTCTTAATTCTCTTTAATGCTCAAATTAATTATTCCCAGTGTTTTTTTTATCATTCACTCCTCCCCAAATTTATATTTTAAGCATTTCGCAAAAAAATTATTCATATTTTCCTAAATATTTTATTTAAATTTCGTAATAAAATGTAAAATGGAGGGCATTACATCACAACATTCATTCCCACAAAAATAAAAACATAGTTCATTATCAAAACATAATTATGCCCTTATGCATCTTTTCATATGTAATCTAACATATAAAATCATTCATAACAAATTCTTATTCTTACATTATTGAAAGCATATTCACATAACATATACTTGCTCATATTGCATATTCACATAACACATATTCGCTCTTATTGTCAAACTGTAGCACATTTGCACATATCATAAGTACAACACTTATAATATAAATCAACAACATGTATAACAATAACATGAACATTTCAGCATCTCATTTTTCATTGCATAAACCAATACATATGCATACATATATGAATGCATTTATGAGATGTTAATGCGATGCCAATGCAATCATATACATTATGACCCGAGTTTTTCCTCAAAATCCTCTTTAGCACACAACAGAGGAATATTTATTAGCACACAGTAGAGGATATCACACAACTAATAATAAGAGCACATAACTCGTAAGGATAGCACACAAATTATCCGTTCAGAACACAACTATTGAAGTTGTCACACAGCTCATGTCACACAATTCTTATGTAACGCATGAATGTATTCAAATGCATTCATAACTTTCATATCTATTTTCAAATTCAAAAACACATAGCAATTATGAACATTATTCATTCTTATGCATGCTCATAAGAACTTAGTAAATGTGAACATATACATGAAATCACACTTACACTAATCCATTCCACACAGCACATAGTATAATTCTCAATCAATATATAGCACATAGCTCATACATATCACATAGGAACAAAATTGACAATAACTATTAATTAATCTCAAATATCATTATATGCATCAATTTATCAAATGGAATGGTAACACATTCTCATTATTCAAGCAATAACATCCTTTTCTCTATTATCATACATAGCATAAATTAATTATCAATGCATACTAAATACATATTTATGTATTATAATCATAAAAACAGCAACACATTGTCATCATAGTTTTCATTCTCACAACTCTTACTTACAAACCTTTCATAAGTCATTTTCATAAACACATAGTATAAACATCATCCAAGCTTATTCCATAAAAGCCAAGGCATAATCATGTTAGCATATTAATGAATACTCAATCAAGGTTTTGATAATTCTATAAGCATAAACACATCTTATACTTGCATTTTTCATTTTAAGTAAGCTTAGCTTATATATATACATATATATCATAAGAATATCTTATGATTTATTATCATTAATAGCAAAGGCATAATCACGTCATCTAGCTAAATTACCCATGTAAAATCAACATGATTTAATCAAGTGACATATCATATTCATGATCAAAACATACTTCACATTTAAACTTTCAAACAATCTTACAAAAGTAACCTCATCTGAATTTCACAATAGTACTTAAGCATCCAAAACACATATAACATATTTATCAACCAAGTCCTCTTAGACCATGTTTAGTTTCAAACATAATTTCACAGTTATCAATGTATGCTTAACCATACAAATACAAAACCTACAATCGTAAGTGCAAAACACTTACCTCGAACTCTGTAAGGTTGGCACGAAGCCAAACTCCGATCTGAGCTCTGAATTGAGTCTCCTATCATATATTTTCCACATAATTACATTAAATAATTGTTCAATATATGTATTTCAGTCAAATCATACTTAATTGGGTGAAACCCCTCTTAACGACAATCCCTAACTTCATATTCTGAGTTCATGATTCTGATTTCATCTTAATAAATCATAAATATATCTCTTCTAACTCTAGTGCAACTATATTTACTATTTCCACATCCAATCCATCATTTTTTTATCTCAAAACCTCAAAATCATAACCTTTCTTATACCACAATACTATAGAATTGTACACAAAACGCATAAAGAACAAGAGGTTAACTTACATACTATTATTTCTAGTAAAAATCCACCCTCCTTTGCTAAAAATCTACCTCCAAATGTTCTATACGGTTTGTAACTGTGTTTGGTATGTTTTCTGATCTAGTTTTTGTAAGAATGAAAAGTTTTACTCTTAAATGATGTCTTAAGTTTGAAGGGCACGACCATTGGTACAGGTCGTGGCTCATCTTCATGGCACTATCCAAGAAAGCCAAGCACAGTTCGTGCTGCATTCTCATCCCAATCATTTTTAAGGCACGTTTCGTGCTATTCCGTCGTGCCAACAATTCCCAGTCGTGCTCATCTCTGTAGTTTGTAATTTAGTTCTTTTTCTTCCAATTTATTCCCAATTTAATCTGATTTTTCATATAATTTAGTTCTATTATTTTTAGGGCATTACACACAAAGCATGATCTGTGTGGAAATTGACACAACCCATATTGAGGCTTTGAATAGTGCATTCCTCTTAAAAGGAAGGGGTTTTGTGGGTTTCAAACATTAGTTTTTAGCATTAGATTAGGAAGCATTAGATTTGAATAGAAAACTAGGCATTATGGCAATAGTTTAGGATAGTTTTTAGATAATTTTTTCATAGATTAGATTGTTTGGTTCATGGTTTCATTTATGATTCTACATTTCCATTATGTTCTTTGCTGTATTTTGCATTTATATTTCAAATTATGATTCTTTTTATTGTTTAATTGGATGCTTTTGATTGGATGTTAGATTAGATGATGCTAGGAATGTTTGGGATTGAAGTTCTTTGCCTTTCATTGCTTTCCTTTTAATTTATTGGATTTTGAATTTATGTTGTCATTTACAGTTAATTTGGATTGGGTTTTTGTTTAGTAACGATTTTTTTATATTTTGAAGCTTAGATGATGCTTTGATCAGTTTTATAGGTTGGGTTTTTAATTTTGAGAGTTGAATTCATGTTTGAATCATATTTTGCTACTTTTAAGTAGTGAAATTATGAGTTTTATTTACTTTGATGCTTTAGTTTAATGTCTTGTTAACTGCTTTTATTTTAGTTTGTTTTTCATTATATGTTTCGAGTTTTTGTTGTTGATTCTATTTTATTGAGTTTACATTACTCACTTTTTAGATTATTCACTTTAAAATTCATGTAGTTTTAGGTTTAATTAAAATCAACTTTTATCTTCACCAGACTCTTAATAAATAATGAAAAATCAAATAGCGATTGGGTTATTCCTTTGGGTTTGATATTTGGTTTAGTTTTACTCCCTTTTATTACTTGAATGCGTACACTTATGCGTAAGTTTGACACTTAGTTACAGGCTGCAACAAGTTTTTGGTGTCGTTGCCAAGGAATTTTTGCTATTGTTGTTGTAATGTTTGATTTATGATGGTAGGGGGACCAGTCTATTTAATCTTCTGAATTATTTTTTATTATTTTTTCATTTTCTTATTTTTTGTTTTTTGTTTGTATTTGATTTTTTTGTTTGTTTCTTCTTTTTATTTTGCTGCTTTTTGCTTGTTGTTTTTGTTGGAGTTATTTTTGTTTGCCTAGTTTCTTTTGGCAGGTGTATGCACATATGTACAAGGAGCAAGACGAAACAAGCACAGCAGGCAACTACCAGTAGCAAAGTGGTGCATGTTTCACTGGACCCTTCTAGTAGCATCATTTGAGACACATTCCAATGAGGACACTACTGGTAACGATATGACTGATAATCCATGAAATTCATGTGCGCATTTACCTCTGACCCATACTATTATGGATTATGATAGACCACCCATTTATAGGATGGGTCAGGTAATGAATAGACCTAGGATAGTTGCAAACAATTATGAAATTAAACTTCAAATTATGCAAATGGTCTAGAGTGAGATACAATTCAGAGGAAAGCCATACAAAGTTACGAATTCTCATATGGTGAGCTTTTTAGAGATTCAAAATCAATGGAGTCTCTGAGGATGTAAAACGTCTAATTCTCTTTCTTTTCTCCCATAGGGACGTCGCATGTTCGTGGCCATATTTTTACCTCCCATCTCGATTGAGACTTGGGATTAACTTTATCATCACTTAAACACTTCACACTTGTAAGGTCAGTACGATTGCGAGTAAAGATTACGAAGTTCATGCTGTACTCCTATAAGAGTCTGGGCAAGATATGGGAATACATTAAAGAAATCCCCCATGAATTCCCACTCCATCGGTTGGAGTTGTGGTTGCAGGTAGAGACTTTTTATAACATGCTTACTCTGAAGACGAACCAAGCATTGGATTCAGTATTTGATGGATTGTAATTGCACAAAATCCTAGAGGAGTACATGGATTATCGAGGAAATGGCATTGAATAGATATTCTTGGAGTGACAGTGCTGTCGGTTTACAATGTGAGGAGATACCTGCCACGTATCTTTCTGTGGTATGGGTAGAGGATTATGTGAGCGAGGAGGATGGATACTCTGAGAGTGTGAGGATGTTGAAGCGGTCACATCCCATCAGGTTGTGGATGATGATAATAAAAGCAAAATCACTCAAATCTCTTTGAATTTTATAGACACTCATATGATCCTAGCAAAACTACCAAACCCGAGGATTTTTTTATCCCCAGCGATCTCAGTAAAATTGTTTAGGAAATTGTTAACAGATAGAAGGTTGAGCTTCAATGTAATTTTGTATAGAATATTTTACCAATTACAGATAGTCGAACTTTAGAAATTTATAACTCCTCTACAACCGGCAGATAAGTTTATGATAATAGCTAGTGGGATTGTTGAGGATGTGTTGGTTCAATTCGACAACCTAGTTTTTTAGGTTGATTTTGTAGTGGTAGATTCCCAGAGTTAGGAGAGAGTGTTCATACTGGGAAGACCTTTTTTGGTGACAGCACAAGCTCTGCTTGATGCTAAAAATGGACAGCTCACTTTGGAAGTTGATGATTAGGTGGTTAAATACACTTCCCCTATTCAGGATTATCTAAGAGATAACCTAAGACTTGTACATCTTCTTATTCTGTTTATAGACGTTGGGTATTATTTTGCCAAAGAGTACAAGCAGTCAGGAGCTCTCTCAAGATGTTTGTGCACTAGAGTTGGAGGGAGATGTAGAGGGAGGTGACTAATATAAATAGTTGACTTTTGGCCAATGTCCTTATTTTGGATTGAGGAGAGCGTTTGGAAGGAGTTAAGATGTTGTTGAGTACAGACGACATGGAGGACTTCACCGTTGTTCCTATGGAGTCATTTGTATAGTTACCATATGTTTAATTTGGCGAGATTCAATTAATGAATGAGGATAAGAATCGACTCTTTGATATAATGCAAAAGTAACTAGTTAGAACATGAGGACAACTGCCTTCTGTCAATTCTATTGACTGCGAGCTATACTATTAGTCGAGCTTCTGATTGTGAATGAAGCACCTTTGTAAATATTTGAATAGTTATTTTGTTTCTGTATGTTTGACTTATTTTCTTTAGTTAGTTTTTTTTTATTTTATGGATGTGACTTACATTGATGTTGTTTTTGGATGAATAAGATTATTTGAGAGTGTGTATATATTGTTGTTTATGGTTTGCTTTGATTTTGGAATTCAGTTGAGAGTTTTTAAATCGAATTCAACAAACTAGTGGCTCGACATGGCCCTGTGCTAATTCACACGACCCCTGTATTGAAATTCCCAAACGCAAGACCTTTGTGTTCATTCAAACGACCCCTATAATAAAATTCCTAGATGCACAATTTGTGCTCATACTCAGAACAAGTCGTGTTCAATGACCGGTGTCTAGCATGTGCACTAGATCAATGTATTTTTACTGCAAAAGTACTTAAATTGATTTGGTGCTAAAAATAAAATGAAAGCGAGCAACAAACATAAATGAGTTTGGTGATTGATTTCCTAAATTCTAAAAGCAAGTATGCAAAAAGGAACTAAAAAAATAATTAAAGGCATCAAGTTTTCCTAGACTTCAATAGACCTACACTTGGTTACTTAATTAGATTAAGGTTAATGATGGTGTTCTTGCGCTATCGTCAATTAAGAGTCCCTTTCAGGATTCCCAAAATTGCTTCCTTAAACCTAGATAATGTTGTACTTTTGCGATACATGAAACTAGGAAAGGCCATTGATCACATAGGCATTTCATCAACCACATTAGCGTCAATTGGTGTATTTCTATCCAATGGAGCACTAACACTATTTTATTAGCCTTCTTATCCCTAGGCTTTTGTAAGTCTGGTACGAGATTAATAAAATTGAATGATACAAAAAATGCAATTGAATGTCCTAAGCTAGCATCAATTAGTTAAGATCTAATGCAATAAAGTCCTATCCTGTCACTACTATGGATTGTTTACACTATTTAACTAATTACATTACTCTTTCTATCACAATGCAACATGTACATTTCAAAAGTCAATAACAATGTGTGGACCCTATCATTCATCCATTAACACAATCAAATAGACATTCATTCTAGCAAAGATATATAATCAAGCATAAACCTCAAAATCCAGCAAGCAACCCAACGAACTAGTCTATTTACATCTTGGGAAAACCTAACCAAATGTTTAGCCTAGCATGGCTAACAATAAAAACATAGAAAAGGGACATAAATAAGACAAAACCATAAAGAAGGAAGGAAAATAAAACCCATAAATGCTCTCCTTTTCTCCTTCCTAAATGCCCAGCCAAAAGTCCCTCTTAAACCCTAAGACAACCCTTTTTATAGCCTTCCTTTGAGCCTCTGTGAAGTCTCGTAAATACCCCAAGTTAAACCATTCAAATATAGGGCATTTTGGACCATTTTATGTGTCACATTTGCCTCAAATAATCCACAAAACATGATTCATGTTGGTCACATTTGTGACAAACATTTTGCCCAAAATTGCAAGCGTCAATTCATGTCACGTTTGGCCTAATTTCATGCCCAACTCGTGATAATGGTGAGTCACATTCGTGACTCACCTTCTAGCCTCATTTTTCCAGCTAAATGCATGTCACGTTCGGCCAAAATCAGCCTCCAAATCATGGTGCAATGATAGTGATATTCGTGACTCAAATTTAGCTCTAATTTTTCTTACTTAGATATGTCACCTTTGACACTTATGCATTACAATTTGTGGCTCCACTTGGTCACGAACGTGACTCATCTTCTGGCATGATTTTTCTCATTAAATGAAGTGTCACGAGCTAAATTTTCAACATTCGTGGTGCAAAATTTTCCATGTTCGTGACACCAAAGAATGCCCAAAACTCCTCCACAAAGTGAGTCACGTTTGCTATATTTCAATCACCATTTGTGGTTCATTCGTGTCACGAACATGACTACTATTCTAGTCAACATTTTCCTCACTTTTTTAAGTGCCAGGAGTCCATTTTTCAACCCACATTCTGTGGTGCATATTGTGTCACGTTCGTGACACCATTGCATGCCAAAATCTTCCTCACAGTGAGTCACGTTTGAGCCAATTTTGAACCTCCATTTGTTATCCAAGTTGGTCACGTTGGTGACCCATGTTTTGACTCAATAAAGGTGCCTAAATGAAGTCTCGTGAATGCTCTTTTATGCCTCCAATTTATAGCTCCAAGTCACTTGCGTTTCGATATGATCTTGGCTCGCAACTCATCCATTGCAAACACTAATTCATCTTTAAACACATCTCAATTTTGTTGCTCGCAAGGCCATGATCTTAATGTCCATTTTGGCTAATGATTTATGTCCCAAACCAAGCTCAAGGCCTCTTGAATTCATGCTCCGAAATGCTCTCATTCAATACACCTTCATTTCCATTAAAATCTTAGCGCAATTTTTGCATTCTAAAGCGTACCTAGATAAAAAAATATTCGATCAAAACCTTTTATATTGATGAGTTTTATCTATCAATATGTACCAAAAATAATCATAAAATACATGGAATGAATGTGTATAAATAGTCCTATTGTGTTCAATCGAAATGCATTAGTTGGTTTCAATTGTGTTCAAAGTTCCTAGCACATAATGGTGAGGTTCTGCATGAAACAACTAAGTTTTATTGATACCCAAACTTTCCCACGCAAGCTACTTTGGGACATGAATAGTTCATGGTCAAAATCCTCAAGCTCGGTGGTATCCTTAGGTCAATGCACTTATTAGCATAAAGTACCTTCATACGGTCTATAACACAAAGAACAACAAAATCCTGGCCTTTTATACTCTTTTCAACATACAATGTTTTTCTTAGATTTTTTTTCTTTTTGTGCTCTTTTCTTTTTGCTTTGTTTCCTAGTGAAAGAAAAAAAAAGTGCTTTTGGCGTGCACTCCCGGTTGTTCTGAAACTTTCATTTTCTTTAGGTTTTCTAGTGATCGCGGCAGTGACACACTTTTGCCATGCACTCCCGGCCAAAATCTGATAAATTCTTTATGCATTAGACGTACTCAATACCCACGCTAATAAAAATTAACCGTTTATATCTCCTCAATCGAACTTGAGAACACTCCCACTCGACCATTCGAGCTAGCCCATCATAACTTTGCAAGACCAAGTTCAAGGTCCTTAATAGTGTCAAGCACCTACACTCAACATTATATACAAGTTTCTTCTTCCATGATCTTCACCAAAAATGCACCGAGATGTCACTTAATGTTAGATACAACATATTATACACATTGAGTGTAGCGAACGTACAAAAATTTTGTTAGATTTGAAAAATTTTGTCGCCAAAATGAAAAAATTTCTGCACTTTTCAAACACTTCAAGCACACACAAATATCCCAACCCTAAAAATATGGAAAACACAATCGTAAACCCCTCCCCCACACATAATCAAACATTCATTCAACGAATATTGAGGAAAATAATTGGTATTGAAGAATTAGAACGTAAAGAAGAGGGAAAGGGAAAGAGAAATCTTCTGTTGGTTAGTCGTTCATTGTTTCCATTAATAAGGTTACGTCCTTGGCTTTGGCATTCAATCATTAACACTTCCTTAACAAAAAGGCAACAAAAATGGGTTGTGCATAAAACAAAAAATAAAAATAAGAAAAATGCAAGACATAATTGGAAACATGCTCCTATATGATTAATGCATATTCATTGAAAAGAAAAGGAAGCAATAAAAAGAAATAATACAATCATTAATGCAATTAAGTGATCCTAGAAAGGAAAGAAAGTTTATTGACATAGTTTTACGTCATTGCGGACATGAGTAGTTTAACGTCTTTTCAGACGGTCACATCATATTTATATCTGGTATGACCTCTGGCATGGCCTTTGACATGGCCTTTGGCATGTTGTCTGACACTGTGTCTGGCATGGTCTCTGGTTTTGATGTTTGACCTTTGGCTCTACTCATGCTCCAAGCAAACGTTCCTGTGTGTCTACCAGTCGTCCTCACCAGTGCCTATCTGGGAAAGACTGAAGTGGATTTATTTACCTTTTCATCCTTGAATGGTTGCAAATGAGTACTTTGTTCTTCTACATTTTTTGCACCCACACTTGCCTTGTTGCCAATCTCCTTCTCCATTTTGAAAGACACCTCCTCCTTGTGCATGTGATCCCTATTCACCACATCATCCATCACCTCTAATTGAAATACCTTCTCCTCCATCACTAGACACTTAATGGATTAATAAAAATTAAATTCTTTAGTCTCATTCCCCACTTGAGGTGTAACCATCCCATCTTGTAATTGTATTACCGCTCTCCCCATAGCAAAAAATGGTCTCCTAAGGATAATCTGTAAGTCGGAGCCCCTGTCCATATCCAACAGAAAGAAGTCGGTAGGTAAGAAGAATTTTCCAACTCTAATCAACGCATCCTCCGCCTTCCCTTCCGAATACTTGATGGAATGATTCGCAAGCTATAAATAAGTTGTGCACAGTTTCAGCTCCCCTAGTCCAAGCTTCTCATACAAATATAATGACATAAGATTGATGGAAGCCCCCAAATCGCACAATGCCCTATCAATGTCTAGTGTCCCAATGGATATGAGAATTCAAAAACTCCTCGAATCTCTCTATTTTGGAGGAAGCTTTTATTGAATCATGGAACTACACTCTTCACCTAGAGGCACCGATGCATATTCCTTCAACTTTTCCTTATTTGACGCTAGTGCCTTGATGAAATTTGCATACTTAGGCATGTGAGAGATGACATGGAGAAATGGTATCTTAAAGTGAGCTTGTATCATCCATTCCAAATAATTCAAAAACTCCATGGTTTTGGGAGTGGCCTTAATGGCTTGAGGAAATGGTGGAGGAGGCATAAAACTGATCTCCTCTTTTAATTTTTCCCTACTCTTTCTGGCATTCGTCTGCTTCTCAACCTTGGGTGCCCCCATAGCAAAGTAATTTCCTCCATAGTATC